>VZTX01023816.1:373183-476693 GCA_013400915.1 Pardalotus punctatus
AGGAAAAGAGACAATCCTAAACACAAAAAAAAATAAACTTTATGGAACAGAAAAAAAAAAAAAAAAAAATAAAAATCCTGCATAGTTTTAAAATCTGGAAGAAATAAGGGGCTGTGTACATTCTCACTCCCAATTTTCAAATGGGAATTTGTCCTGTCTGCAGACCCAGCACGGAGGTCCCAAGGGTTCGAATGCATCCAAAATTCCTTCTCCTCCTGTAACACAGGCATCACAGCATTCCTCCCCTACATTTAAGGGGCTCTCTGGCAGTGCCTGTAACAGCTGCCCTGCTCTACTGAGGATTTTTGCTTGGTTTTCTAAACAAGATGTTTGCTTCAACATAATTTAGCCAGCAGAGATGACCAGGGCTCCAAGATATAAAGAGTTCAAACCAGATTTAAAATCCAAATTTTCCTCAATCACCATTTCGGCTTTCCTCACTAAACCACTCAAACTTTTCAGATACCAATTCCAACATCAAGAAATAAGAGAAGATGGAAAAGCAAAGAGAAAAAAAGATACAACAGAGTGAAGAGAGGGGAAAACAGAGACAGTCCATTATCACCCCGTAATTTCATCCTGCTAAATTTCAGTCCGTATGCACTACTGATTCCATTACTGTACACAGCTTTACCCTTCAGCAGAAGCAGAATTACAGAAAAACCCATTTTTAAAGGTTAGTGAGAGAGATTTTCGCTGACAGTGACCTGCTTCAATACAGACAATGCAGTGTAAGGCAGGAATTGCATTTGCCTCACTCCTCCAACACAGGTATTTAAACTTGTTTTGGGCTGCGAGTGAAAGACATCTGATGATCTTAATCTACTCCCCAGAGAGAGCAAAGCCAAGGAACAAACTCACTTGATTACCAGGTTCTGTGCAAGATACTGAAACTGGTATTACAAAGCACATTTCCCTGTACAGAGGGACTGACTCCTCTGGCATATTGAGGAGTACATAAAAAATTAGTATTCACAGCCACAGGGCTGGCAGATCAAAAGGGGCAAATTTTAAAGCTCCCAGCACCAGGGATTTCACTGTTCATCTCCCACGGTCTCACAGGCTGTTTCTCCCAGCACTTCACTGTTCCTTTGGCAAATTGTATTTACTTCAAGGCAGGTATTCTGGACTATGTTGGACAAGCCCAGTGCTGGATGCCAAATCCACCACTAAACCACGTCCCCAAGTGCCACATCTACACAGCTTTTAGATACCTCCAGAGATGGTGACTCAACCACACCCCTGGGCAGCCTCTTCCAGAGCTTGGAATTTTTCCTAAATCCCAGCCTGAATCTCCCTTGGTACAAACTGAGGCCCTGTCCTCTCATCCCATCACTTGTTACCTAGAACAGACTGATCCCCCCAGTCTCCCCCAACCTCCTTTCAAGCAGCTACAGGCAGCAATAAGATCCTCCCTCAATCTCCTTTTCTCCAGGATAAACACTTCCAGTTCTAGTAAATACATTTCACATTCCTGTTACTTATGGAAAAAGTTTTGAAATATTGAAATGCTATAGAAGAGCTCTCCAAAGGGATTGGGAAAAGCATCTCTGGTAGAACTGCAGCCATGTGGCTTCATTGAGCCGGGAAAGGATGGAGCTCACAGGATGCCACTGATGCCAAGAAAATATGGAATTATTATCAGTATTTACATAATCAGCTATGCTAAGAGAAGACACTGGAAAAGCAGCAAAAACACTACTAATTGTATTATTCTGAACTTAAGTGTTCTCAACCCAACATGGAGTTCTCCAGGGGGAATTTTCCTGATTTTTTTTTTTTTTAAATCAGCTAAATTACAGCCTTCCAAAAAAACTCTGGGCAAATGACAGCTTAATTCTTCAAGAGGGCTACTGTACAATTGGATGGGTGAAACATCAAGATCATTTCCGTGGAATTTATTCCCATTTCCCATCCTAATTACTGATGGATTACTTAGTGTCACTGGAATTATAACAATTTGCGTAAGTAGCAGGTTTTTAAATAATAATGGAAATTGCATTCAGAAGCTGCTCTTGCACACATTATTTATACATAGTGTGTGTCTGTTTACGCTCCACGCATGAGTGGCTATTTTGTCCCTGAAGATCCACAATAACACGATAACAAGGATCCTACAAGCACAGACACACATTCAGCTCTTCTCACTTGTGAACATTTCCCTTTGCAGGGCTATCACCACGTCTGCCAGCTGGTGCCCTGCTGCATTCCACACTCCCTCTCGCCCTGCACGGGCACCTGCACGACCCATGCAGGGGCTGCTCATTCCAGCAGAGCCAGTTCCCTTTCCACCTTCAGAAAATACACAAAAACTCCTTCCACCTTCAGTGAGGGCAGGCTGGTTGGTTGAAGCCCAAGCAAACACTTCTCCTGATGCCCTGCTTCTCCCCAGGTGATACCATGTGCCATTTCAACCATTCTGGGGTATTTTCCTCCTTCCTTCTTTGGCTGTTTCAGTCTTAGCATGGCTTCCAAAAGGCTATGAGGTTTTTTTCTTTTTTTAGTGATTTATTTGCACAAAGAGAAACACTTTGTACTACACCCAGGGAAGCCTTCTGGAACAGGCGAGGCATCACCAACTTGTCACAGCTATGCTGTTTTTAGCTGCCTGATGGCTTTTCCCCCTTGAAAAATAAACATAAATGATATGGAGGAGAGAGGGAGATTTGTTTTCAAACGAAACCAATCTCTCCAAGTCTTTGTCCTCTGCAATCTCTCACTGCACCAGGGTAAGAACAAAGCTCAGGCTGTGCCCAGCAGGCTCCAAAAGCTGGGTGGGTACAGATCCAGGTGAGACCTTGGGCTCTCTGCCCACCCCCTCATCTCCACCAGCCCTCAACCAGACTGTGAGACCAAAATCCTGCAAAAACACCACCCCTCACCTGCCCTGAGCTCACCCCTGCACCTCTATTTAACCCAAACACCTCTTTTTGACCAAATACTCAGCCTTTTGAAGCTTTTCCGAAGTTCTGTACACTTTCACATCCATTCTGACCACTGTAAAAATCTCATTTTAACTCTCGTAGGAACACAGAATGACAACTGAAGTTGAAATTAAGCCATTTTCCCTCCTCAGCCACTAAAAAAAGCTCAAGTGTGACACTCCTGCTCAGAACAGAATGGTTCATTGAGACTTAGAACCACGTTGGTGCCATGGCTGGGACTGTCCATGGCCACCATGCTGGAACTGGGAGAGGCTGGATGTGTGACCTTTTGTGTCTGCTTGGGAGCTGAGGTCAAGGAGAGATTAACAGTAAAGCCACAAAGGGAAATCAGCCACTAAACTCCTTCCAAAAGCCACAGGCAACTGGGTGATTAAAAAAAATCCTGCTTTGAAAATCCTCCTTACCAATCAAGGGCTATTCTAAGGATCAAGATTGGTTCAAAATATCTGCAATTAGAGGCAAATTCATATTCAGTTATTTGGGAAGCAGGTTTGTACTGGTTGAAAGCTCAGAAAAGGACCTATTTTTACTATTCTTGTATTACTTTCTTTCTTTTTTCTTGGAAAATGGGCCCATTTTGAGCAGCAGCAACACATTGTTCCAGGATGGAGCACTCAGCACACGCAATATGAAAGAACAGCATCGCTGCTCCCATTTCACAGGGGCCACAACAGGAGGGAGAAAAGGCTCTGAGGGCACCTTTCCTGCAGTGGGAGAGAGGATTACATCCTGAGAACACAGAGCTCCTGTTCCAGCCACAACTAATAAATAATACTCCTAAATACGTAGGCAGCAGGTACAGAATCCTGGCAGGAGTCCTGCTGTGGCAATGCCCAAGTGTGACAGGAAACCTGAACAATCACTTAACTTGGGATACAGAAGCAACAGGTCCCCAGTTCAAGGCAATATTAACCTTTTGAAGTTTGTGCCACCAGAGACTGCTTGAAAATAATTTTGCCTGTCTCCAGAAAAAAAAGAAAGAAAAAAAACCTTTTGAAGTTTGTGCATATGATGTCAGCTCATTGTTTCAAAGGGGCAACGTGACAGCTGTGCTGGAGATAATCAAGAAACCCAGGGGCAATTAGGTTTTAATGCTGTGGCAGTGGGGATGTTTATCACCCTCCTCATTACAGCCACAACTTTCTTGGCAAAATGTTCGGTAATAAGGTACATGGGATATCATCATTTCTTTGGAGAATATATTTATGATTTTTTTTCTGTTGTTTGGAACAGCACCCTATTCCATGTGAAGCAAATGTTATTGCAATTACATTTTACATTAGGTAGAGAAAAGGAAATTTTGCAGACACTTCTGCCTTATACAAACTAAAGAACAAGCATGACAGCAGGCACTGCTACAGAGGGCACTCTGATTTCTCTGCCAGTGGCCTCTGACTACCTCACATCTGGCAAATTACTAGTCTTCCCCAAATCCCAGGTAAGGAGGAGGGACTGCCCCCGGAAAGATGGACAATCTGAAGCACAGAGAAGCCAGGAAATTATTCACAGAAACATGTTCCAGAAGCAGATACTCAACCTGGGATTGGTTTTTCCACTCTGTTATTTTCTTCTGTTGGCACACTGCAGCTTCCTGTTCACAAATATTTATGAGTGTGTCCTCTGTGAAAATTGAACGTTCAAGGTCTGTTTGGAGCACAATCTTGTCCTGAGGCAAGACTGTAGCTTGGGCTGCTACACCATGCAGAATGCAATGGACTTCAGTACACCACATCCCACCTGTGAGCTACCCCCTGAGCCTAAAAGCTCACCTAATAACCTAATAATTATCAAAGTCATTAAAAGAAGAAAGTCCATAATGAAATGTACTTTAATTACACCCCAGAGCAGCTCAGCAAAGGAAAGGTTTGGGTGTTCTGACAGCTCCTGACATGCTGCTCATGAGAATGGTACCGCTGAGGGCAGGACTCCCTGCACACTTGTGCTCCTAGTGCAAAATGCACATGGTCTTGCCCTCCTTCTCACACTTTTCCTTCTCCAGTTCCATGCAAACTATTAGCATCCTTGATCATTTCTCACAGCGGTCTTGCAGAGAGAGAAACTGAAGAACATGAGTCAGTGGTCAGGGGATTGTGTCTGAGGGATGCCCTGGGGAACTGGGAGGGGGGAGCACCCCAGCCGTGCCCACTGCAATCCCCCTTCCTCCCCATCCCTTTCCAAGTGCATGAGTTCAAAATCAGCTTTACCAAGTCTATGCTGTGGAATATAAAGCAGAGCAGTATCAGCCTCAGCAAAAGGTCTACAGCAGCCAGCACAGCACCAAACACAGAATCCTGCCAGCACATCTCACCTGCTCCAGTGGCCTGGGACTTCCAGATCCAGAGCCCCAACCATCCCCAGGGGCTTCCAGCTCTCTCCCCTTCTCCCTGAAGGGCCCCCACAGCAGCACAGAATGCAAGCTCCAGCCAGTGCTGTTTTACATCCCATTTGTAAACTGACTACTCAAGGAAGAGGAAAATCAGCTTTTTTTAGCAACCAAAGGTGAAGTGGTGCTCCATTTTCAGGTGTGCAGCCTCCTTCTCTTAAAGCTGCCCATGCACATGAGTCTGCTCCCCTTTGCCTCCCTCCCCATGAAGGAGATTATACATTCCCACACCACAACCTGCACTGGCTCGGCACAGACAGCACCAGATTTCCTGCAACAGACACACGGGGAACAAAATAAGGACCTCATGATGAAAGGCTCATGTTCTCAGTCTTCCCTCCTGGTTCTGTGTTCAGATATCGTGCCTGACATAGTCTGGTTTTATATGCAGGTCACTCAGTCATTCTCCTCACACGTACATCAGGTGCTGCTGGAAAATGTGGCCATTATCCATCAAGTCCTTAGCTTCAGTCAGCTTCCAGAGGAAGAGTAATAGATGCACTTGTGTTGTCACATCATTGTCCGAAATGTCAGGGTAAAAAGCCCTGAGCATTAACAACTCCCTAAGGAAATCAGTTCTTAAAAAAAAGTAGAATAGAGAGAAAAAAAGAACAAGAGGGACAGAAGAAAAGTGCAGAGCTTCCCTTTTCACTGGTGATGGCTTGCACAGGCAAGTGCCCTGACCTGCTGTATGCCAGCCAAGCATCCACACTGTGGTCTGACTTCTGCTGAAGTTTACATTTTGTCTGGATAAAGCAACACATGCACATGTTGGTTTTAATTTCCAGGATCCAGGTCCTCCTCTTTGGACATCATACATTAAAAGAGACGTATCAGTTTGAAGGGTGAGAGGAATCTCATCCCAGGGCACTTATAAGATTCAAGCAGCATGGAGAGGTGACAGTATCAGGCAGTGCAAATCTTCATAGACAGTAAAGGGAAAGGGGGAAAAACAGAAAAGAGAAAGATGAAATCAAAGACGACAAGAAGCAGTAGTTAAAGCCAGGAGGAAGAGAAGGTCAGGCACCCAAACTAATCAAGGTGACATGGTGATATTTTCCTGGTGTGGTCAATCTCTGTGATCTGCTTTTAAAGGATTTGCTGAAGTTAAGTGAGAACTATGCAAAGCTTCAAAGCTTTTAAATGCAGGTAAAACACTGACATGAACAAAGAGGAAGAAAGGGGAAGGGAAGTGAAATGGGAGGGAAAGTAAACCCTGTCCTGAAGAGCCTGAAGCTGAATTTTTTGACCTCTACTCCCCAATTCCTAAAATATACCTGACCTGGGACGACAAACCCTGCAGAGAGGCTGCTGCCATTCCTGGAAGGCTTATAAAACTTATGGCACACATTTTTGCATTTGCACCTGCAAGTACACAAAACTTTGAATGACAAAGATAAGGTGTAGTGAATCTAAGAGTGCTTTTGCCCACTTTGTTCTTCGTGAGTGCCCCTTTTACACAACCCCTCGTTGCAGCACAGTCAATACAGCCATGAAAGATGCTCATAAAATAATAGGAAATTAAGCCAAAGTTAGACCAGACTGCAGGAGTCTGTCTCAGAGACAGTAACATCCCTGGTTCAGTCACCTGCACCAGATACACCCCTTCCCCCTCCAGACTCCAACAGCAGAGGCATGGCCACACTCTCAGCATCACATCCTACCTCCAGCTCCTTGACTGGCCTTGTGGATTACTAATAAGTAATTGATACACAGGAAATGAATGTGAAGCCACCACTGTGTCTGCTCCTGCATACAAATACCGGCAGCTGAATGCGCAGCAGCAGCAAACGCTGCAGCCCCGCCATTCCTATGGCATTTCCAGTAGGAACGTGCTTAAAATACCTCAGCATAAAGTGTTTCACTTTGTACAAATGATGCTGGCATGATTGCTCAATGCCTTTTCAGTGAGGAAACTGCAGAGGGCTGAGGGGGTCAGATAAAACCTGAAGATAACGTGTTATGCAGACATTACTCTGGATAAATATCAGCAGAAGAGAGAGACTTTCAGAAGCAACACAATAAGAAATCAAGATAAAGATTTATTCTGCGGCGCACAAAGCCGAGTACACAGCTCTCCATGCATTCAGTCTTTAGGAACAATCTTCCTATTTTTTCCCTGGGAGCCAAAAAAAGTCCCCAAATTAATCTCTGTGCACAGCCTAAATTTGTACTTAGTGCCAACTTTGCGTCTGTACCAAATTCCTCCGCAGCGTAAGACGCAACGCTGTAAATAGGCTCATTTTCGTTATTTTATCAAATTGCGTTAACTTTCTCTCTGCAGCATTCTCCGGGGCTGGCAACACGGAGACGTGCAGGAAATGTAAATCACTCCCCTTTTGATATGATAACCGTGGCAGTGAATTGCATCCCAGAAATCAGCTCAGGATTATAGCCGAGAACTCGCTGAAAGCACTTGGCTGTGGCGTGGGGCCAGGAGGGGAAACTTCAGCTGGCTCCAGGTCAGTGTGACAGGGGCTCAGGGCTTGGGAAAGAGGAGCCACACAGAACACCCAGCGACCTGGGGCTGCACAAAGCCCAAAGCCAGCAGCCTCAGGGTCAGTCTCGAATTAAAAGATGCAAACAGGTGCTAAAAACAAGTGTGTATTTATGTATGCAAATACATGGGGGAGCTGGATTAAATATGAATAAGCACCTAGGAAAGCAACAGCCAGAGGCTGTAAGATAAAATCTACCTGCCAGACAAATACAGATGTGTGTGTGTGTATATATATATATATATAAACAACCACACACCAAAAGAACTGCATTTCCTGCACTGACCTATTTGTGGTTACAGAACATTATGAGAGAAATTATAATCATGTATCTTTCATTTAAATAATGTTTTCAGTTTCAAAGATTCAGAGGATGTTGGAATGCAAATAAAGATAATGAGAACGTGAAAATAATTGTTTTCCTTAATGCCTTATTTTTCATGTGCAAATGCCACTGCTAACAGCTACCAGCATTAACCCTGGGCCACAACCCCATGGAATTCAGTACTGCACAAACAGTAAAAGAAAAAGCTGTCTGAACCCTAAGGAATTTTCAGCTCTAACAGCAAAGAGGCAGCAGATGGATATAGACAGAAATAATCAAGAGGTAGTAGTTAACAAGGCAGGAGTCAGCCTCAGCAAACCAAATCCCTCATTGCTGTGAGCCTTGTACAGGCACCACAACAAAGAGGAGTTTTGATCATCGATGCCCCACAACACATGAAGCTCTGCACATCCTTCATCTCCACCGCTGTGCTCCATCTGTTGCCTCCACACTTGCTGGCAATCCGTGTCTCCTTCTCCCACTATACTTGGATTTTTCACACAAAAGCTCTCTGGGCCAAGGGCTGTCATGTACAACCTCGCTCTCCAGCACTGAGCACAGCAGGGCTCAAACTAGGGCCACAGAGACAGACAGAAGAATTTATGCACAAAATTAATAATAATGTTTAAAAATAACTAATCCAGCAGAGTATGAGCTTGCACACAAGCCTAAAGTCAAATTTAACATACACAAGCTCCATGTAAAACAATGGAGCATCTGAACAACAGTGGAGCCTTCTGATGGCTCTCACTGGGTCCAAACACCTCTTGCTCTCACTATGAACCATGCAGAGGAGAGGAACAGCAGCTGGCACACAAAGATCTCATGAAACTGAGACACACCATCAGCAAACGCCCAGTCTCAGCTGGAATCTCCAGAGGCACCGCCCTACAGACCACAGCAACCAGAACTAGCCCAACAACAGATAGCTGGGTGGTCATGACAAACAAGTTCCACAAAAATATTTAAAACATTCTAAAGCAGTTCTCTGTAACACAGGTAACATCTGCAGAATACAACATTCCTGCCAGGAGGTTTTATTTCACGTTTGACTCAACGACCTGCTTATTACAACACCTTTCAGACTAACTTTAAGGCAATGAAGTATTTCATTTGTATAACCAAACCTGTCTTTCATGACACAAGACCATTCCACGTGGCTTTCAGATTCTTAAATTAAAGGCTTAAAAGTCATGAGGTGGGGAAATAAAAGCCTGCTCTACAGCACCAGTGCATCCTCTCCTCATGCCCAGCCAGACCTGCACTGCAGGAAGTGCTGCTCTGCCAGCCTCCACTTGCACACTCCAAGGGTTAAACAACAGAGTTGTATTTTTTATTACTTTGTGTCTGCTTGTTTATTGCACATTCTTTGTTCCTCCTTGGGCATCTCCCAAAGATTAAAAGCAACAAACAGAAAACACTGTTTAGACCCCAAGTTCACAGAGCCTTCACTCTGCAAGGTAGGTGTGTTCCACGTTTATTAATTACATTATGTTTTCAGTAAGATACAGTGAAGTGCAGGGTAGGAAGGCATTCCTGCAATAAAGACAAAGTGTCAGCTTCCCCTTCCATGCTTCAATATCCAATGTGACACATTTTCCACTGCAATTCAAACCTCAAAAGTGGAAAAGAAACGGCATGTAAATGGACCTTGCTTGCACTTTAAATCACTGTTAGCAAATCTTAATCTCTTTAAGGCTGGCCATTTAAAATCAGGCCTATTTAACTTGCAAAGGTAGGTCAGGTTTTATTGATCACCCCTAATGCACTCTTAAAAAAATGAGAGCAGTGAGATACACCGCTCAGTTGATAAAGGCTCACTGGAAAAATATCTGATAATACTTACAGCCTTCAAGCTATGCTGTTGTAAATGTGATTTCTATATGCACCAGAATGCAGATTACAGGCTTGCCAGTTCATACTGGAAAAGGAAAAGAAAAGCCCTACCACAGAGCAGGTGGATTACTCTGCATTGACTGAAAGCACAACTATAAACTTTTACAATACAGGCACAGCAGCCCAAGTCCATTTAGTACTCAGTTTTCACTCCCCAATTTTTCTTCAGTGCAGTATTTTTTGCCTGGATTTCCTACACTGAGTCCTGAGTTTTTGAACCACAAAAAACTGCTGGCATTTTTCCAGTTGCTATAGAAATGAGGTAGGTTATTGTTATTTATATTATGGCATCACCTAGAGGTGCTCATAATTAATCAGAATTCCTTCTCCTACACCTCTCAGAGAAAGACCAGTGGAGAAGCAAGTTTTTAATAAAAAAGTGCAGCATTTTCCACCCATATGGACAAGCTCAGATCAAACACACTGCAAGGTCTAGATAGTTCTACCTGATACAGCTTTTTGCTCACCTACTCCAGCTATTTGTAAAGGATTTCACTTACGAACCACCACTCAGAAAAATGAAAAGTATTTTTCCATGCAAAACTAAACACGATTTTCGCTTTTTTCATTTTTCATGCTATGCTAAAATTAAACCACTATAGGTTTCCAATTGATATCTGAGACACCACTCCCATTGCAACTATTAAACACTTGTTTTTGTGTCCTGAAAGAGATTCTAAATGTAGTATTTCCAGGCACACAAAAACCCCATTGCAGTTAATATACAAGAACAGACACAGGATTTCCAGGGTTTATTCTACTGCAGACTTCTTGCACAACTCGGACAAGTTCCTTAATCAACATTTACACCAGGATTCCTCCTCCCCCTAATGAACAAGTGAGCTTGCAGAAATGGATCACTGCCTAGGACATGCTCTGGAGCCACACTGTCAAATAAAAGACCTAAATAGTATAAATCCCCATCAACGACTTGAAGCAATTATCAAATGTTTATGAGCCTCCAAAGTGAAGGCTAATAAACCTGCTTATTTTAGCAGATAAAGTCAAATTACCTTGACTGAAGTTGGTAAGTGTTCGAAGATTAACAGCTCTGGCCTCATACGCTTTTAGTTATTGGTGATGAAATGTCAGCTCAAAAAACTGAAAGATACTTCCTAGTTATTTAGGCAATGTGAAAATTGGGCAGTTATTTTCCAGGAAACATGGCCTGCCTGACAGGTTTTAAATGAAGAAAAGTGATATTATTACAATTATCATTAGAAGAAGATGTCCCTCATCAAAATGTGTCTGGATTTTAATTGACAAGGTCCAGGTTAATGCTGTGAAAATGCCAATGAAAGCAAAGCCTGTGGCTCAAACTAATTGTCAGCACTGAGCAACCTCCACCTCTCACCCACCACAGATTTATCACTCTGTGCAGACTGTACTCATGACAAGAAATGTTTGAATTAATCATTAACAACCAGAAATTCCTCCCAGACAGAAAGCAGGGCTGTTTCCCCCTCGTTCCTGCAATCCTGAGCCAAGGAGAGGTGCCATAAAACCTTCCCAAGGAGAAACACTTTTCTTCTTCTTGTTCTGCCCCCTTTAAGAACATTCCAGGGAAACTTCCAGCAGTCCTCTGTGTTTTGGTGTCACCCCCGGGGCAGCACAACAAGGCAGAGAAGGACTTACAACCTCCCTACTACAGCTGTAAACTCAAGGACACTTTGGAAGGTGTTATCCCACAGTGCCAGTCAAGCACTGTCTGTCCCACCCAATTTAACACATAAAATGCAAAGGCATTTGTAGAAAACATCCTGAATTCTCTTTATTTTATTTCTATTTCCTCTTCCCCAGAATGCTGGCTCAGACCCACCAGACTATGACTGGGCAGAAAGAGAGAAGCTGAGAGCATCAGCCCCTGACAGAGGCACAAGGTCTGCCAGGGAAATGGCACAGTCCTACCCCTCATGGTGCATTTTCACTCAAAATGCTTTGGTTTTCAGCTTCACCATCCATGTGGGTGATGGCATCACAACACATCAAATTGATGATTCCCTCGGCCTGAGTCTTTATAGAACTGAAGTGTTCCTTCTCACACGACACTGAGACTGGAAAGCACAACAGCACCAGGAAGAAAGGAAGAAGGGCATCTCCACAAAGATCAGGGGGGCACAAAAAGGCACCTGGCCACGAATGTCAAAGGCACCAAGCTTGTCTGGAGAGATATAAATGGAGCTACTTGACCCCACTTAGTAGAGAGAGGGGAAAAAATAAAAAGGTAAAAAAATTCTCCCAGTCTTTTTCCAGGACAGTCAGGAGTAAAAAACAGATGGCATTTGGTGTTGTGAAGGAATAAGACACTATCTTTGCTTAGAGGAGGCCAGTGCAGCAAGGTCTCTGCTGGCCCCCTCCCAGTAAGTGAAGGGAAGGCTGATGGGGGTGTCAAACCATCAACAGAAATGCTGCTCACTTCACTGTCCCTTTTCCCCAAGAGGTGAAAGGCTCCTTCCACTCACCCACAGCAACCTGCCTTTTTGGTTTTGCTCTTATCTGTATATTCACCACAGAAACTACAAGCTGGAAAGTTCCCATTAAACGATGCCAACAAGAACTCTCCGTTTTCAGCTAATGCTTGGCTGCACACATTCTCTCTTATTTCCAAACATTTTCAGTATGTTTTAGCTTCCCTTCATTAGACATTCATAATTATTTGCAGCACATCTAAACCTGTTCAGCGGGTTTGTGCTTCCAAATACAGTCCCCTGGCTGCAAAAAATCAGCATGACAGCACTAGAAAGAAAGTAGAATTTGTGTCAATCAGGAGGCAGAGCTCAGGAAGAGAAAAACAGAAGCCACACAATCATTATTTGAGCCAGTGACTTGCACCAGGCAGCAATTTGGCCCTTTACAAAATCCTAGGTATTTCTTAGAGATCACCCCTCAGCTAACTGTTAGATCAGTCAGCAACTGTGACAAAAAATTTCATAATAGAAACGTACTAAGTGGAGAGTTCTGGTACCTTAACTGAAAACTTGAGCAGCCAAAAGGATTTTTCTGGTCTAAAGAGACACTGTTATAGAGAAAAGTCTCTCCATAAGGCTTCACACCTGTTACTGTTGTGGCTTTGCAAGGCTGCTTCCAGCGCACTCTTCAATACCCTTTGGACTAAACAAAAGTTACACCAAATGCTCATTTCTTTAGCTCAGCCCCAAACAGCCACTTACAAATTTGCCAGGGCTTTCCAAAATCCTGCCTCTTCCAGACTCTTTCATATACCCTAAAGGGCTCCCTGAGGAAGGGCATCTTTGGCACTGAGATTGGGCTGTGCTGGCTCTGCAGTGCTCAGCTCAAGGCAGTGGGACCCAGTCTTCAATTATGAAATCAGCACAGATCCTGAACTACACCCTGTGCAGGGGCTTCCAGCAATTACCTCTGTAATGCTTAAGACAGAGGTTGTCCAGGGAGAGAACTGCTCTTTTACATAATTACATTCCCAGGGCTGCCCAGAGCCTGTCAAACTCTCCCCTGTCCATGTAAGAGGTCAGTTTTTGAGGATCATGAGAATTATGAGTTTTTGAGGATCATTATGAAGTAAATGCGTTATCCTGAAGGATGAAAATATAACAAGCTGCAGCTCATCTGAACCTGAACCTTACCAAGTCACCACCACTGAGACACAAAAATGATGCTCCTTGACTGCACAGGGGACTTTGTGACTTCCCACCACACACACACAAATCCTCATCAACTCGGATGCACAATTAAGCTAAACATTCATCCAACGAAAGGCAAAAAACTACTCCTTGGGTGGTGTCACAGCTGAAAGCAGAGCAGTAAAGGCTCTAGAGCATCTTGAGTGATCAGTCCCATATGAGACATTCTCCACTAGCTTTGCTCTGGCAACATTCCCACTATCTGAGGAAGGAAATGCGCAGCTGGATGTAAAGCTTGGAATGCAGAACTGCCTTAACTACATGGCAGGAGGATGGCAGTTCATAATTAATTTTCCACATCAACTGTTGGCTGCCCTCCTCTTCCTCTCTGCTAGGCTGCAAACTGTCAGCGGATACTTATCCAAAAAGCAGGCCTGCCACAGAGCAAAAAGCATGATTATTATTAGCTAGTATTTTACAGCGTATCCTAGCCAAAAATCGGAGGAAAGCGAGTCTGGGCAGAGTGAGAGCAGTACCAGTGCAAAGGCAGCCCTGCCAGAAGCTGCTGGTCCTCTGAGAGATGCAAAACCAAAGGGAACGGAAAAACAGGATGAAGAGAGCAAGACAGATAGGAGAGGGCTGCAAGGAGACAGAGAAAACATGTTCTCAGTGAAAGGTTTTGAGCCAGCTAATTTCAAAACATTTGCAGCCCTTTTCCACCCTGGTTGGACTCTGCCTAAGCCATGGCCCAAGGGCTGCCAAGCAGGAGCTCTGCAGAGGACAAGGGGCTCCAAACTGCTTTGTCTTCTGAGAGAAAGAATGTGTGCTCCACTCAGAGCCAGCATTTCCCACTCCTCACTCTCCAAATCTCTCCACGACTGGAGTGCAGAGTTATTACAGGGAGATTGCTGATCCTTGCAGGGGAAAGGTCTCCAGAAGAAAATAAACCCCAACTTCATCACGCTCTCTGAAGCACCACTACAAACATCAGAGAGCAAGACAAAGCCACAGGCTGCCAGCCTGGGAGCAAGGCCTTTTGTATGACTTCAGGCAGCACCACTGACTTCTCAGTGCTTCAAGAGCACAGGTAAAGGACTATTATATTGCTGTTCTGTGATTGGTATCTTAAGAATCCCATGTTAGTTTTGGAGTTTCTTATTTTCTTTCAGAAATTCAACTCAGTTCTGCCGCTGCTATCAGCTTTTTAATTCATTTTACAACAAGATATTTGTTATCAGAAATTGTGCTTTGATATGTGTCAGGTTGATGGATTCAATAAAAGCGCTGTCAGGAGAAGCTGAGTGAGAGGGGCTGCAGAAGCAGTGTCATCAAGGGAATTGATACGTTCACAGCCAGTCTGCTGATCTTGCAACAAAAACATGCAAATATAATAGCTGTTTTATTACCTCACCCCGGCAAAACAGTCCAGAGAAACACTAGAAAACATTTGCATAAATGTTACTCATGCAAACAAGCTCGGCCTGCTCACTGATAAAAAAACATATGTAAAACACGATCCTGCATGCTGTCCTCTTGTCCTGTTTGGTGTGCACAATTCAGTCCAGGGGAATAAAGGCTTTAATTGAAATAAAGATTTTAATTTAATTTTGGGAATTCAAGCAGATACTCCAACCAAACGATTCCCTCAATAATGTTAGAGGGTAATTTTACCGAAAAATTTTCAGACACAGCCACCCGCATCCCTCAGCAAAGTCATTGAAAAGTTGCATTAGGGTCTTACTGTGACAGCCAAATCCACAGCCTTATAAAATCAGAGTTCTTTTCTGATTTAATAAATGAAATCTTGCAGGAAACAAGAAACATTTGAAGAAAGAAATAACAGATTTTTATCAGGCCACAACATACAGGGACTGAGAGAAGCAGACCTGCCCACTGCTCTGCTGCAGGTCAAGTCTCTGCTTCACCTGATCAGAGCATCACAGCTGCAACACCACCTCTGCACTGGCCTGTAGCACAAAGAGACTTTTTTAACTGGAATTGATTTACAGAGAATCTGGAAAAGGTAAAAAATGGGATGTTGAGATTCACCTTTTAGAAAAGAGAAATAATATTCCAAGTCTAAACAAAGCAAAGAGAAAATTTCCACAGCAATTAATCTGAAAAAGGTGAATTACATTGAGGATTTATGTTCATGTAATGAAGACAATTAATTGCTACGAGAGCCATAAAACACATTAAATGAACAGGTTTTTTTCCAATTCTACTTGCAAGATAAAATTTATTAACTATGTTTAATGGCTACTTTAAAATTTCTCTTACATATTTATTAAATGTGCCTTTTCAGCCGAACAGAGCATTTTACTAACTGGATTCTACTAATCTAAAAATGAGCAACTTCAGAAAAAAAAAAAATATTACTCTGCATGTTATCTGCAGATCCATTTAAACTAATTCCTTACACAGTAAGATTACCTTCAGCACAATTTCATAAATGCTGCTAAAAGGGAATCTGCTTGTCTCACGTGAGCAAACACTGCTGGCCAAGATGAATGAAGTCAGCTCACATTATTTGAACAGATGCTTCAGTTTTTCAGCAGAGATACGGAGGGAGATGTTGAGTCCTGACGTCATTTAACGTTACTGTAATCACTGAATTAAAACTCTCTCTACTTGGGAGAGCAGGACACGTGGAAGAAACTGGATTCGGTGGGAGCAGTGACCTCAAAAGGATCCACATCCTAATCTTGTGCTTTGCACCACAGACTCAGCTGCTCAGCCAGGGCTATCTGTGTGCCTCCAGCTGCTGGCATCGCACACAGCTTGTGCACTCAGACTGCCTGAAAATCAGGGACAGATGTTTACCACTTCAAAGTGACCTAGAAGTGACTCTGCTTCTTATTGACCATTTACAAAATGGGGATAAGCAGCACTTCTGGTCTTACAAGGGTGTCGTGGGAACTGATAAAGTTGATGGCAGTCAAGTGCTCTGTTAATCACGAGTTCCTGAGATGAGAAGAATCGATAAAGAAAGGCCTCAGCTACTTAAGTGAGCAACAACAGCTTGGCCAAATCTTTACACTTTAGCACAGCCTTCTCAACCTGCAATATTCTTCTTTAAGAAGTCTCCATAAGTGTGGGATTTGAATAAGAACCAAGGTTTAGATCTGATGGTCACGAAGTAAAATGCAAAAATATAACCCAAGTCCAGACTAGAGTTCAATGCCTAAATAATAGTTTCACACAAGTCAATTGTAGAGACCCTAGAGTGAGAGTTGGACTGGCTCAGGAATGACAGGGGAGCTCATTTACCACCCCCGTCCAAGGCAGGAGCAGCACCATGGTCACACCAGCACCCAACATCTCTGGAGGAGATCCTCACATGTCCTGGGGCTCCCTGTGCACCCAGCAAAACTCACACCCTCACTGCAAGGAAGATTTACACGTTTCAACTTACAGATCTCAAACCCAAACAAGGAATAAACAAAAACTGCTGTGATTTCTACATTTACAACAGTGCAAAATTTCTCTCTGCAAGAGTCAAGAAGCTCTCTTGATTATGAAATACCTCTCCTGCAACCTTCCCTTTTAAGTGTTATAATCACAAGAGCAGTAGCATGGAAACAAACAGAAGTGAAGAGGATAATAAAGGCAGGAGCAATGTTTAACAAGCTCTTCTTCCAGAAACCAGGCGCCACCAGAGCAGGCAGACAAGCAGAGCTGCACTGTGCTCTAATGATGGGAACCTCGCCCTGGCAACCGTGTTGTTTTCTTGAAATTCCTCTACAAATTAACAGCACATGCTATGGTTGGAACAGACCTTTCTTGACCCTCAACATTTAAAAGTTAAGCACCCAATTTAAGCTATTCCAGCCAACTTTTCCCTGCAATCGCCAGAGACGGGCAGAGCTCTGCTGGAGCATGAGAGTTTGAGCCTACAATTTCCAGAGGTAACATGACAAGTGCAGCCAGATCAAAAGCAGAACTAATGTACACTCACCTGGATGAATCATGGTTTATTTTAGAGGCTTTTAAGAAAGTCTTGACTTCTTTTCCCTGCTCCTCCACTAACACCAAGTGCAGGTGTTATATTGCTGCTGTAGTTTTCTCAACAAGATTATAGTGCTGGTTCAGTCATATAAAGGAAGTCAATACCCATGTGTTAAATTGAAAAGGATAATATTGTCTGATACTATTCTACTGAGATCTGGGAACCATTGCTTTAAATTTGTTGGCTGGTTTTTTGAATCAAAAAACTTTGCCTTCACAGAAATAACTGGACCTAGGTAAAAGAAGCCATAGAATCAGAGACCATATTACCTTAAAATCTCGTACAGCACAATCTTCATCAACAATACACCCTGACCTTCAGTTTCTTGTTAGACAATGGTTGCATATTGCCTTGCTACACTTCCAGCAAAGCCAAGACAATACTTGTGTAGGTATGAGAACCTCCACACAGGCAAAAATTTTGAGTGCTACACAAAAAAGAGGGAAAAATATTATACAGGAAATCGGTAGTGGTATTTCCATCCTTTGCAAACAGTGAGAATATACAAAGCGCAAAGGAAAGCACAGGGCTGGATTACAAATGGGCTACTTCATTTCCTTTTCTTGTTGGTTTTTTTCATCTCTGACCCTCAGAACTGCAGACATTAGTGAAACACAACAAGTGGGATTTTCAAAACACGGATTCTTATCACCAAGTATCCATCACCAGCAGCAACACACAACCATCAGCGAGCATTTTATTCCATAAAGAACTCCACATAAACACACACCCCCTCAAGCCCAAGACAATAAAAACACTTCACTCCTGATGAATGCTTTCTAAATTCAGGGAGAACAAAGCTTATTTACAGACACAGTAAGAGCATGGCATGAATACAGCAATAAACTCAAAGGCTTCTAATGTTCTGTTTTCCCCATATAGAGACGTTCAGAAGAGAGCAAAAATACAAGAGCCAGGGCAAAAATACATACCTTACCAAACCTGACTGTTGGACACAACTCGTTTCAGAGCAACATTGGTGTGAAGGCAAGTCCCTCAGGCGACCACCAACCACAATTCCTTTCCGAGCCCCCCAGAGGCTCCAGCTCTCCCTTGCCCGTGTCCCTGAGGAAGATGCAGTGTCCTCCAGTATTTCAGAGCCTCAGCTGCAGAAGATTCTGCTCAGAAAAAGAAAAGAGAAGAAGGTGTGGCATTAAATTCTAGGGTCAGTTGTTTGGCAGATTCAGAGCAGAACACAAGACAACATTGGATAGGAATGAAATGTCAAGGCAGGACAGAGAGTCTGTGACAATCCATCATGTGTGGCACCTTCAGAGGGCAATCATTGAATTCAAGAACTGTGGTGCAAAGCTATTCTTGCTTTACAGTACTTTCATAGTGTCCCTAGACCAGGAAATGAATGACAGCCTGGCTGCTTTTTATTCCAGTCCAATATCATAATACAAAAGTAAGTAATGCACTTCTCCATAGGGAATATTTTAATTCATTATGGCATTTCTCAAGAATAACAGGACTTTCATATTAAAAGCTGAGACATCACCTCAGTCATAATACTCTGCACGTTAAAATGGCTTTTACTCAAGAAATTCAAAGCTTAGGAGCTCACAGCAGATGGGAAGTCGTGACTGCCAGCCCAACATGCAGCAGTTCCAAAAGTTCTGCCTCCAACGCAATTGTCAGAGACCAGGAAATGTCCTGGGGTTTTCTGGGATCGGGAGGCTCAGCATCAAGATGTTTTCCAGCTCAGCATCATGCTAGATGTGCTTAGAGTTTTCAAGAGGTCAGACCCTGGCACTGAGCAGGGACTGAGGAGCCTCACTGCAGACAGCAGGTGAGAGGCAGCGATGGAGGCACCAGCAGCAGCAGCACTGCCAGCAAGCAGAAACCTCAGAGCAGCACCGAGAAGTTCAAATGCTCATCCCTAATCCCTGGCATATGGGAAACACCCAAAGGATCATCCTTCCCCCACCCAGATAACACAGGCTGTGAAGCAAAACTGGGCACAGCAGCACAGATCAGGTAAGGACTGAGGAAAGGGCACAATCTGAGCTCCCTAGGTCAGATATATCCATGGCTTATGTCCTTAAACCACACCCAGAGATGCTTCTCTAAGATTAACTCAGCAACCACGAATACACTCTAACTTTGTGTAGGAATGCAAAGAAAAGCAAAGGGAAAAAACCCCCAGAGATATACAACAGGTTTCCCTCAGAGGAGAAAGCCTGAGGCAGCTCAAAGTACCACAAAATCCCATTATACCTTCACAAGAAAACCTGAACCCATGAACAGGTTACACCGATCTGGAAAACACATTATTTTTTGGGCTTGCAAGAAGGAAGATTTCAGCAACCAGCACGTGAAACTGTGCACAGTGGAAGTTAACACCATAGTGCCATATATATGTGTGTGTGTGTACATACATACAGATATATCTATATATATATAGATGTATAAATATAGATATATAAATATAGATTAGATATAGATATAGATATAGATATAGATATAGATATAGATAGATATAGATATACACACACACATACATATACATATACAAATATATACACACATATGTACATAATGATTTTTTTCTTTTTTTTTTTCTGGAAGTCCACACAGCAAGCACAGTCACACAGATGAGAACAATCAAATATATCCAATTTATTTAGCACTAATTACTTCACTGGACTTCCTATGTTACAGACACCCCTAAGGGCTCCACAACACCTTGCAATACACTCACAACAGGAGTCAGGGTGGCAGGCCTCAGCCTTGTAATTGTTGTAAGCATTTGCAGACTTCCTGCCTCTCTTGAACGTAAAGGACAAAAGTGGACCTTCACAGTTCCTGTCCTCTTCCAGGTCAACCATGAAAAATCAGACTGCCAGCTGAAATGGCTGCTGAATGACTTATGGGCGTAGGAATGGCTGATGCTGCAGTAGTTTGATCTGCAGGCAGCAGTAAGACCTAATTCTACTGCTTTTAAGGGATTTTATCTCTGGAGACCACAGCTACAATTACTTTTTCATTTCTACTCGTAAATTGTAACATGGAATAGTCACTGAAGAAATCAGTGCTACATTTTTGTGCATTAACCACAGCACCAGCTGACTGGAGCAGTGGAAGTAACAGCAACAGGACCAGATCATCAGTGCAAGCCCAGTGCAGGGGCTGGGTTCGGGTTGGGAAAGGCAGGGTTGTGAAAGTTCCCATTTAATGCAGTTTGCCAATGCTCTTGCCATGAACATGCAGCCATGTGAAGGATGAGAAGAAACGGGAGGTGTGGACACAGAGGTGGAAACACCTTTAGTCATGACAAAATGCAGTGACTGTGCACAATTCCCATCTCTCATGATACAACAGAGATGGGGCAACCTAATGAAATGAAATTAGGGGCCAGGTTTCTGGAGAGCAGCAAAGTGCAGGTGCTCCAGCCTGGCTGCAATGGGCTTCCTCCACACCCTGCTGATGTGCATCACACCATACAGAGGGAGGGAGCAGGCCAGGAAACATCCTTGTCAGCAACAGAGTAAGGCAAAAGGCTACAAAAGATAAATGTACAGAAGCCCTCACAGGTTATAACTTGTGTTGGCTCAGAACTACAATGGGGAAAAAACTGAGAAAAAATAAAATTTAAAAAAAAAAAGAATGTATGCCATTTGCATCGCCCAAACCTGCACGATTTTGCTGAGAAACCCCTCCACACTCACTAATTCACTCCTGACTTGATGGTCAGTGTCCAGCTGGTCTCCCTCTCACAGTTAAGGAACCTGGAGAACCCATCACAGAACTTCCAAGATGCTTCTTGGAGCTCCTTGACCTTGGGCAGTTCTTGCCAAGCCCAGAGCCTCAGGAGCATCCCATGGCTGCAGAGTGAGAACAGGGTGCCCACAGAAGCTGTGCCTGCCCCATCCCTGGAAGGGGCCAAGGCCAGGCTGGCCAGGGCTCTGAGCAGCCTGGTCTGGTGGAAGGTGTCCCTGCCACAGCAGTGGGGTGGAATGAGATGAGCTTTAAGATCCCTTCCAACCCAAACCATTCCGTGATCCCTGATAAAAAAATCATCCATTTCAGTTTGCAACTGTTATAGGAGCTGGCGCTGCTCCTACCTGAAACAAAACCAAGTCTGAACTGACAAAAATACCCCATGTCCTAGAAATCCCGCAATTTTGTTGTGCTGTTTCTAAGTTGCTGTGCTCCCCAACTCGTCTTTGATCAGAGGGAACATGCCGACAAACTGCAAATTACTTTCATTATCCCACCACTTCAGATTTTTACATTCAGTTAACATAGTTAAGTGGTATCAGATCCGTCTTCCACTCACAAAAGCCGGCATATGGATGTTCTCATTAATCAGAAAAGGCAGACAGGACATTTTTCCAGTAAAAAGAGAGTATTTCCCTTGGAGGTGTCTCAGTCCTTTGCTGATGGAAAGCATGAATTATACAAAATAACTATATACTTTAGAAGTAACAAATAAGATCAAATAATAAATTTGAAGACACCATTTCTATCTTGGGATGTTTCCAGACCACAAATCAATGAAATCTGGTAGAGTCTCTCTCTCAGGAAGCCTTATGATACCTTTGCCCTGTTCTCATGCTCGTCTTTAGGCATCAACTATTGATCTCTGCTGGGGTGAGGACAGGAGCTGGCTGGACCCTTTTCTGACCCTGCACAATCATCCTTAAATTTGTGTGTCACACACCTTAATCTGCAGCTTGGGCCTTATGGCCTGATATGACAGCACTGGTGAGCATTTGCAACTTCAGCAAGGGCAAAAATGAGGTATCTAGAAGCTAAACAACACACTTGCAAGCAAATATTACAGTGTAGTAGGTATTCAAATCAGTATTAGTTTGTCTCATCAAAAATTAATTACAATCTACCTAACTGCAATTGAATAAATTAGTTGGGCGTAGAAAAGATTAAATATTTAAAGTGGCTGGTGACGGAAAAATAATTGAAAACATACCTCCTTGAGTAAATATTAAATTTATTTTATTTTTACTGCTAGTGTGGCCATTAAGAAATCAGAATTCCATATGTGTGCACATCCATGTAGATGTGTATGACACATTCAGGTATACAGAACATGTTCATGTACATCCTTCTCATTTCCCTCTTTCCCTAAAACTAAACTTGGGTAAATATTTTCAATTAATAAAGAAGAGCTCCACTGATAGAGCCAGAAGAAAGGCTGCAAAACAGGCGAGGGAAAACACATTTTTACTGCTAAGTGTTTAGGAAGGTCACCCGCCTCTGCAAAGGCAGGGGAAGATCCCCCAGCAGCCTCTGAACACAGCAGGGGATGACACCAATTCATTAGCAGGTATATCTTCTAATTACAGCCTCGGACATGGGTCCCCACACAGCTGAGCAGGGAACTACCGCTGCTTTTTGCCATATCTCAGGATCAGGCTCTCTGTTCCTGCTGAGCTCCAGGACAGCAGCAGCACGACCCCACCACAGGCTCCAGCCAGAAGTGCTCGGTTATCCCAAAGGATGCTCCTGACTCCTCACAGCCCTGCTCCTGGGGGAGCTGTGTGATCGACAGCTCACCCTGTCAGCTCCGTCTCTGGTAAAGATCTCACATTCATTTACTGTAAAGGTGACACAGGTGAAGAAGGGAATCAAATGAGACTTTGAATCCCTCCTTCCAGAAGGCTAATGGTAAAAAATCGGTAGCAATGCAACTCTGGCACCTTTCCAACTATAACACTTAGTGTTGCCCACAGCCATGTCCCAGACATACTTTATCATTCACCATGGCTCAGTACAAAACATAAATAAAACAGAAGTCATCAGCACTACTGGCACTCAGCTGTTTTGAAGCTTTTTTCCCCCATTCCCTGCCAACAAAACAAATAGTAAAATAGGAGAGCTGCAATTCAAGTGGTAACACCCACCATTAGAAATTTGGTGGAGGCTGGTGGTGTGTTGGGAAATGAACTCAATTAAAGAATGCAGACAATAATAAAATGAAGAATATGCTGACTGAGATTAATGCAATAGAATACCGTGGTAGTGCTGAAGATCGGCATTGATTTTTGTCATCCAAGTACAAACTAATGGTATCCAGGAAAAAGGAAATAAGTGGTTAATCATGCTTGTTGTAAGAACTATTCCCATCTTAATAGCATCAATGTTCCATTATGAGGTTCATGAGTGATTAATATCTTGCTGGGTTAGAAAATGCTACAACACTGCACAGCTTTTGCTGCTGTTGCACACAAGTAGATACTTTCTGAAAATGAACCCAAGAAATGCCACGGAAATACTTCCAGTTTGAAATACTATAAACTCCTTTCTTCAGCAGGCGTTTGGTTTTAGCCAAAGCTGCTTCTCAAGTTCAAAAGCATTAAGTTGCAGGCTACTGCCTAACTCTCCAGCTGCCAACATTGCATTATGCTATTAAGTGTTTTTATTATTATTACTCCTACTATTACAGTCTGGTTAGACTATAAAATAAGATCTCTTGGGCTCCTTACACTCAGACATTTACATCTGCCCTTGTACCGAAGCTCTTCCAGGAGATTATTGTTTCTTCTGCCAGTTCAATTGAAAGCAACGTGAAGTTACAGCAATGCATATGTCCTTGTCAAATAATGCTTTCAAAGGGTTGGAAGCACATTTGTGGGGGGAAAGAAAGCAATGCTGAACTTATTTCCTGGATTTAGGAGAGAGTGAGCAGCAACCAGCTTCCACTTAACTGGACAGATCATCAAAATAATTGAGTAATGAAATGAACCCAGTTCTCCCAACAAGAGCTGACAGCTTTGTACCAGAGGCAGCTGTGTGATACAACCTTTGCTGATAGAACAATATCTAAGTGGATTTCCTCTAACTTAAAATGGGAATCTAACAAGAAAACAATCCCGTCACTCATCTTAGTGTCACAGTCAAGCTTCAGGTCTCATTTCACACAGAGGGGGGGAGTTACTGCTTCCATCAGGTCTCTTCATCGCAATTCTGAAGCATTTTTCTCCAGCCCCAAGAGCACTGCATCAACATTAACTTGTTTCCCAGGTCACTGAAAAGCTTTCATTTCCAAATTTAGGATGATAGAGTCCTTAACTCATTGGTAAGGCAAAGCCAGTGCCTTTCTTTTCCTTTATCCTCTTCACCCCTTTTACACTGAGCCAGGGACAGATGTTTTGCAAAACTTGGGACAGGTTATCCCTTTTCCAGCTTTCCCTCTCCGCCTGTGGCTGACATATCCACACATCTCCGCCACAGAGTTCCCGGGGGAGGGCTCCGCTCTGCAAGCACAGCGCTGCAGAGGTGGGATGTGCTGGGAAAACCTCAGCTGACCCAGGGGAAAGAAAATCTATCAACATGTGCAACAACTCCGAATAGACAATACTAACCAGGGAAAAAATATTTTTCGATCCATCCCAACATAAACTTCTACCCATGCAAAGTAAGCGGGTTATATTCTGGGATATATTTTCTGTATTCTGTAATTCAAGTACATTCCAGGTTGAAGAATGCTGTTTATTACTAGAAGGCTCCAATACCTTTCCACCTCTTTACCACAGCTGATAGCACTTAAGTGGATCCTATTACAGGATCAGGACATTAGAGCATAAGCTTTTTACACACATATTATACACCTCTATCAAAGGTATTAACTTGGCCACTATTAACTTTAATCTCATTTGAACTCGGTGCATTTCTATTTTGCCACCTAAAACTGACTGACTTCTCTGTATCTTCTTCAGATGTGTTTTGGCCTTTTTATATATTTATATATATATATAAAATTTAGTTTTGTTTGTTTTGGTTCAGGAGCTTTCCCTTTGGAACACTTCAGATAAAACTTCCCAACCTTCCTGGCACTGGCTGAACTCTTCTCTCACTGGAATCAGTGAGCTTTAGGACTGGCCCGCATTAACACTGGTCAGGAGAAACAACTGCCTTTGCTGTCCTGATCTGTCACTGCTCAGAGATTGCTGCTTTGTGTGACTGCCACTTCTAACCCATTTCCTGCTGGAAAATTAATAAGTAAATGCATACACCTCCATCTGCTACTGAATGTCATTGCTAAGAAAACCTTTGTCCTTTGCTTGAGTTACTTATCTCCAAAGTCACTTGACTCTGTAATGTTATTGTTTATCTCTGTGGAACACATTGGGATAAGCTGGTACACCAAATCTTAGAGAAAATACAAGTATATTGGATTCTGTGGCACCTGGAGGACACACAGCTGCCAGTCAGGTGTCAAGCCAGAATCTGAGCAGGGTTTTCCACTACCATTTTATTATTTTCAAACTTTTGATTTTAAAAGCCACAAATAGCATCGAACTCTGCTGCATTTCCTGAGAATGTGCTTCTCCTTTGATGCTTTAAGCCAGCTTTAGTTGTATTAGGAAAAACAACTGGGTTTAGCTGTTTTGCAAACTTTGAAAAGTTTGGATAAATTTGTTGTTTACGAAGTCCCACCCATTGCTGCAGCTTTACACTCTTACAACCCCAGGGAAGCTGCGAGTCAAGAAAGCCCATGAATGACACAGAAAGGCCACTCACTCAGTGCAGAGATTTGATATCTTAGCCAAAAGAGGTCAGAGCAGACCTGGGGCTGAGGGAGGATGCTGAAGCTTTCTAGGAAAAGTGTCAGGAGTTTGGAGGAAGGTGATGAGAGGGAAGAGGAGCACTGGCAAGCCCCCGAAGTTGGCTTTTCACGACACAGCCACAGCAAATCTGCAATTGCAAATTAAGACTCATCTTAATGTTCTCTTTCCTTTCCAACCACGCACACATCACTCTTCAGACTGCACATGAGACAGAGCTCGAGTTCACCCATGCAAACACTTCATGCTGCCTGCTCTCAGAGAGAGAAGGTTCGCTGGACTTCGACAAAGTCAGCACGTACCTGAAATACTCTGATTCACCCATAAAATAAGGCAGTGTCTCAGTGCTTCTGTTGGGAAACGCTGCCTTAAAGTGCTGTAAATCCTAAAGAACAGAGCAGAAATAAAGCACCCGGCAGAGCCAGCCTGAACAGCAGTGCCTGAACTGCCTTCAGCCCTCAGGAGCCTCAGAGCAATCTTTTTATTTGTGCCGAAAACCAAAACAGCTAAAAGGGGCCCATCAAATATAAGGGAGTTTAGAACACCCTTGGTACAAAATAGGCTGGATTCCTGTCAGACCTGGCTCAAGGCTGCTGACTCCAGGGTTAGACCCCTGCCAGAAATATGTCACTAAAGTCAGGTAGAGCTTGGCATGAGATGAAAAAATTCATTTAGCCACCACGGGCAAAAAATGAATACAGGGCAGCTCAACCCCATCTAAATCTAGACACAGCTGGAGTACAATAATTAAATACAGATTAAAACTATTCCTAACAGGGCAGCATTTGAGACAGAAAGTGGCATTTTCCCTGATAAAAAATTGTATCTCCTACAGGTGCACATAACACCCAGTTAGCAGCGCTTACAAGAGAACTGCCTGTGCCATCAGGTGCTGCATCCCTGCTTTCCCACTCACAGTCCACCACAGCAGCCAGTAATTGCGTTCAATTAAAATCTCTTTGGAAACATGAACCCACAGATATCATGCATGAGCATTTCGTGTGCTTTTCTTCTTTTTAAAGTGCTTCTAAAACTCTGGATAACATTGTTGTCAAAACCGTACTGCAGTTCTGCATGTATTTAAGCCAATTAGCACAAATTCAGCTCAAAGGTAGTTTTTTTTTAGTCCACTAAAGCTTAAACAATTTGATACTGCAAAAAAGCCTATAGCCATCTATCAGCATAGCACTGCAAACAGTCTGAACACCACTAAAATAAAATTCATTGACCTGAATTTATCTTTGGTGTAACTTCAGTGACTTCAGTGGGCCTTTGCCAGGGATAAATTTGCCCACTGGGTTCTGGGACATGAAAGGACTCTGAAATCACAGCTTGTAGAAATGTCAATGAGCAGGTTTGGATGTGGGCAAGCCTGTGCATCGAGGAACTCTTCTCATTACAAATCTGCAAACCTTTGGCAGGTTGCAAAACGCTGCTCTTAGAAACACTTTGAGGAGCTATAAATAGACTGCTCAGCCCATGAAAAATTATAATCTGTGAAGGCTGCAAGACTAGAAATGTCTATAGCTCTGGGTTCTCAGTGCAACCTTTCAGGACTTCTCTGACCAAATTTTCAGACTTCAAGTTTTCATCTGTGTGTGTCCTTGTCTATACATGAATGTCAGAGTCACTTCTGAGCTCTTCCCATTTCTAACAAAATGCAGTTTTTTTAAGAGTCACAAACTGACACCAGCCTTACAAACTGAAATGCTCTTGTGACGTCCCCAGTTTTAAAAAAAATAGAGAAAAGCTCAAGTTCCTACAGTCTGATGTCCCTGAAGCTTCTAATTTTCAGAAGCCATATGGTTTCAGACACCCCTTAAATGCCCCTCATGAGAAAACTCAGAAATTTTGATGCAACCTCCTGAACTCTTGAGCCAACCTGGAGTTACAGCCACACACTCTGCTCCTGGGGATCAGCTACTGAAAGGGCTGAATTTCACCAGCTCTGACCTGCATTCAGAGTAGGAACAGCTACATGCTCCTACTAACTCATCTCCTCTCACCAAGGAAAGTTTTGCTGCTCTGACTGCTCACTAAGCTGGAAGGCTGACATGGGAGGACAGCACATGCTCATCACGAAAAATATAAAACAGTAAGTAGAGGAGGAAAAGTGTAGGATCAAATTTTCATTCTGTGTAACTCAGACTGGAGTTTTCCAAGCTAACGACTACAGAGTAATTTTTTCCTTTTCAGATCTATACTGTGCATTGGGGTTTTCCAATCAATCAAAAAAGAAGTGGCAGCCACTACGCAGTGACAACCATTGTACAGTGGTCATTACAATTATACACAGGCAATTATTGCAGTGCCAGAGACTCATGGGAAATATGCTTTTCCCTTCCTATTTCACTGTGAAAGGGCAACAAAAAGTAGTTACAGTATATATTAATGGATTTTCAAATAATATACTTGATTACATCTACTGCAGAATATTTTTTCTTCACGTTTTTGTAATGAATCTGACCACGAAAAACAAATTTATGCCCACAGTTTGTACCATTATAAACTCAACTCATTTGATGTGAAAAACCTACAGTTTAATTGCTTGATTTAGATTTGGCTGGTAAAATGCATACTGAAACATTACTATTTTAATTATGTTAATTTATAACTGAAAAGCTAAATTTACAAAGGCAATAACATTAATTATTTACTTGCCCATTAAAGCTGAATATTTATTACCAGGATAATTGGCTTCATAAGTCTGCCAAAAAATTAAAAACAAGTTTATGTACTGACTCACAGAGGAGTGAGTGATACTGTAGTATCTCTCAGCAGGTTGTGTGTGTTTAATGGGTTGCTCAGATATACAACTACACTTCTTTCATTTATAGTCTGTTACATACAGTTTTTTTAAAAACTTTTAATTCTTTTCCCTTTATAAAGATGCTGGTTGTGACTCAGAGCAAGCTCCTTTACTGCTCTGCAGCCAAAATCCTTTGTGCAGCATGATGGACTTCCACTGGTCTGTAATAATTTATGAAGATTGCATCTCACCTGGCCATCTAAATGCTCACTGAATGTAGGACTACACTGGGTTAAATCAACTGAAAAGGGAAACAGCAATCCAAAATAATCCATTTTACAGCCAGAGTAGCAGGGCTAAGAAACACCAGCAATGAGGAGTCCCCACCTTTGCTGGTATTTTAGCTTCATTTCCACTTGCAAGATAGCAGATATATTCAATGCTTATTTATGCATGCATCCTCAAAGTAATACAATTAAGTTACTAATGCTCACAGAACAATTTGTATATTACCTTGATGTAGGATGAAAGGCTAATTTTGATTGCTGTCTAGACACAAATCCTAATTCCCTTTGGCAGTATCTTTCACCAAACAGACTCCTTCCCTTCCTGCTTATTTTCCTTAAATATGTGACTTTCCCAGCAGGTACAGGATCACTGAAGAGCTGCAGAACCATGTCCAGCAGCAGGAGAAGGATGGATTTCTGGCACCTTCACTTTTCCTCAGGCCTGGGTGAAAGCCCTCTTTGAATGAGGTCTGCAGAACACACAAGTTTAAAGAGCCAGCCCAGAGACAGCGCTCATGGAAACAGTAACTAGGATTTCAATCAATATTTATTTATTCAGGCATCCTCAAAACAGGATGATTACGTCCAGATTCCAGTCTAAGATTCCAACCATGATGTAACTCTATTGCCAAGGAAGGACAGAAGCATCCATGAAAGAGAGGCAGTACGTCAGTGGATTTGGCATCTCATCTTAAGTGAGAAGGAATGGAATGAACCATAGTGTAAAACCTTGCTGTCCTTATTTTTTTCCCTGCAACTCCTCTGCTGCTGCCTGCAGCCCTGAAACATGAAACATCTGAACCTCTGTCTTGGGGCAAAAACAATCTGCCTTTAGATATCAACATCTCACACTGCCACCTCACACAGCTGCATCCAGGACATACAGATATTTTTATTATTATTGCTGTTGTTGATATTAGTATTATAAAACTGATAAAGTGGAAAGAAAAAACAAACCCCAAAACTGTTAATTGAAAACCTGAGGTTTCTTTGTCCATGTGTAGCTGCCATCACACCACAAAAGACCTCTGCCTATTCTCAAATTCTGCAGGACATTGGTCCTTTTGCCAACAGAGCAGACACGCCAGTATCTCTCAGTGCCAATTTTCTCTGACTATAAAAGAAAAACAGCCCAGTACAACCCAGCACTGCACTGGTACAATATACCAAAGTGGCAAGAGGCAGAAGAATTTGCTAACACCCCCACCCAACCTGTGATGCTGAAGACACCCTTTTTGACAGGATTAATTCAATGCCCCCAGAGTGACGAGGGGAGATATCTCAAGTGAGAATGTTCAATCAGGCTGGGGTTGGAGCTGCTCCATGCACACACCCAGGACATCCCAGGGGTTGCATGGCAGCTCCTGCAGGCTGGACGTGATGAGGTGAAGGCTCTTAATCCTCAGGCTCCACGTGCACAATTCCCAAGGCCACGGCACAGAGTGCAAGACTCTCCATTAACTCTTGGATTTAAATCAGAACTGGAGCATTCCCTGCTGCCTGTTCTGCTCAGGGCTGCAGTCAACTTACACACATTAAGCAGGCAAGGAAGCATCCATGGCTCCTGTCATATATCTGGGAATTTGGTGCAACACTTCCTTCACTGACAGCCTGAGCAGATCGGAAATGATCCATATGGTGACACTCACTGAGATACAACGATGCTACTTTTAAGGCTTTGCCTCAGAAATATCTGACTTGCCTAAATACATCTGCAGCTTCTTCCTCTCAGCAAAGCACAGCCCAAGAAGGTAATAGCTAAGAATCACTAAAGCAAGGCAGAGTTAGAAATTTTTCTACCTTTAAAAACTTAGACCAAAGGTCAAAGTATCAGAAGTAATAATTATTCAGAAAGCTATTATGAGTTTAAATCCCTATAAAACTCATTTATTTGTAAGATGCCTCACTGAAATTTAAATTTTTTTAAGAACTTTGTTAATGCCATGGTAAAAAATATTTCTTAGGGAAAAAAATATTTTTAACTAAAACCCAAGCATTTTTATTTAGAAAGCTAACTCCAGAAGTTTTGTGCTGTTCCATTTTGGTTTCAGCCCAGTGTTTGCTGAACCTGGCCTCTCCCTTGCTATTATCAAGGTATTAATGATTTGGCACCAACCAGTGCCAACACATCAGACTGTGAATTCCAGATCAGCTCTGGCATGAAGCTGCAAACATCTCAGATAAAGACCTGGTATGAAGCAGGGGTGGTAAACAAGGATAATACTGCATGACAGACAACTAGCAGGAGAGAGGATGGCAAACAGAAGATAATTGTCAAGCATGTGGTATTTTTAGCAACAATCAACCAAAATGCCTTCGACATCAATTTCAAGCCACTTAATCCTCTTAATGACATGCTATGGCATTTGTTTGTGATTAGGGTTTCACTTTGTTTTCTATAGAAGATTCCCCTCAGACTCCAGCATTCAATGTGCTTTGTAAATAGTTCTGCCAGTACGCTGAGTATTAGGTTAGAGTTTACTTATCACAGTGCTAAATTATTCCAGCTGGGTCATTATTAATTCTCCTAATTTTACTGTCATTTGCTATCATTACAACAACGCAGCACCCTATGGATACATTTATTACAGAGCATAAATCCAGGGCTCGTCTAAGCTGCTGGAATGCCTACTCTGCAATCTTCATGCAAAAGCCTGAGGAGTGTTTAAACAGAATTATCTTTAGGAAAACTTTTTAAAGGCTTACCTCTCTAGCTCCCCATCCTCCACCCGCCCATCACACTTGTGCATGATGTTAGGTAAGTTTTCAGTATGTGATACTCCACTGCAGTACAGGCTATTGCCCACGGCAAAGCTCTTTCATAGTAAATACACTGGGGAAAGGGATGCCGGAGAGAGAGCAAAGAGGACGGCACTGCAGTCTATGCAATTTCCATTGAGAGAAAGCATTTATAAAAATAGACATTTAAAAATATACTAATGTATATTCCTCTCCCCCTTCAGAGAATTTATGCACTGCATATACCCTTTTCCTAACACAAGCATATGCTTGATTGGGTCTCGATTCAGCAAAGCAATTCATTCAGGGAAGAGCTTTTAGCACCTGTTAAAACCTGTCAGACAAAAAGTTAAGCAGATGCTTCAAGTGTTTTTCTAAATCAGGACTGTAACTGGATTTACCAGGGGATAAATTGCTCCATGTCATACAGATTGTGAAATTTTGGTTCTGTTATCAAGGCAACTCTGTACCTGTTTTGACTCTGGTAACAAGAGGCCATAATTCAGTTTAAAGCAGCTGCTCTGAAACAGTCCTGAATGTGCCAGTACTGTCTGTCCACTTCCTCACATTACCTCCCCTCAGTAAAGTTGCAGCATTTTCCCAGTACAGCACACCCCAGACTAAAAATAGTGGCACTAGTCCTGGTTTGGTTGCTTCTCTCCAAAGTTGTCCACATCCTCAGGGAATGCCATGTCACCACAGCCACCCTCCGTTCTGGGTCCACAGCAACACCCCCTGAGCTCACCTGGAGCACCGATCCCTATACAACAATTCCATATGGGGAACTGGTTTGCATTTTTAATGACTGGGGCTCACCTACACCTGGGAAATGTACTTTCTGGTTCATCACTCAAACAACTCATCAAAGTTATTAAGGCAGATACCTCTCACCCCCCATGGCTATAATGTCCAATAACATTGAAGTTAAACATGAATAAACTGGTTTTAAGACTGTTAAAGCCAGGTGTATAACCCATGGTAGTTGTGCAGTGAAATCCTTGCTACCTGGGAATATGAAGCTCTGCTAGAAGAGATCTCGTGATCCACTGATCAAAAACTTTGACAGTCACAAGTCTCAACTTTCTCTCAGGTATGAGAACATGGTGCCCACACGAGCATCACACTCCTGGCTACAGACAAAGAGCTTTTGCTTTCCTCCTCTCTTTGTATTAATCACACAATCAGAAAAAGAAATCAGATTAGTCTGGGCTTAAATCATGTCAGTTATTTCGTGCTGCTCACAGGTATGTGCTCACAGGTAATTCGCTCTGTATCATCTTGGGTATTTACAAATCTCTGTTTCCCTTGTAGTGTCCTCTGTGATGACAGGTACGATGTTTGCCTTCCTCCGGAATTCTGACAATTGCCTTATTCTCCATAAGCTTCTGAGAGTTGTAAATAATTCAGTGGGTACATTTCATAAGGCCACACTGACCCAAATATATCACAGTTACCTAAATACTCCTTATCTTGTTCTTGCCTTTGCTCGTAACCCCTTTACAGGGAACACTGTTACAGATCTGACACAGTTATTAACCTTTCTGTGAAGAGCAGAGCAAAATAATGGCATTTTGTATTTCTGTCTTCTCTGTCTACTCCATTTATTTGCTTCCCCTCCTTCCTGATGGACTTCTGCCTTCCTCTTACTTCCAGTGTGTTTGTAAGTCATTTCATAACCTTTTATAGCCGTAACTGATTTTACCTCTATGTCCTTCTCATTTCAGCCTAAGTGGCTGCACAGCTGGTGGCGTTCTTGGTCACACATCTTTGGTTTATCAGGTTTGTACCAACTACACATTACTGAAAAGCTTTCTTTTCTGTGCTACTCCCCCAAAATTATCTTTGTGCACAGAGCCCCCAAAAGCACTGCTTTAGTTAACAAGTCTGCACAAAGCATTTTCAACATGAAAACGTGGGACTTTCCCTCTTCCAGCATTTGGCACCCCAGCTCCTTTTTCCAAACAAGCTCAAAAGGTGAATCCCTAAGGAAATCCATTACTCTCTGTCCAAACCCAGCCTGCTCAGACATTCCAAAAAGAAGCTACACGATTGTATCCTGTACTTCTGGCCATCAACAGATCTGTGTCCTAAGCTGTCTGCCTACAGCCCACTGATCAGCACAAGTTATTTTCCTCACCAAGAGCAACACCCTTGCAAAAACGTCCTACAGCCAATTCCAATCAAAATGCCAGCTGCTCTCCACTTACCCCTGTCTTCACAATTACTCTCTTAAATATTCTGGTGGTATCATCTTTTCTTCAATACTTTTTTGGATTTTGTACACCTTGGTCACGACCCCTCTTAATCTCTTCTATTCTAATGAATATAAACATAATTTTCTTAACCTCGCCTCCCTTTTTATAACCCCTGAGGCCCTTTATCATCTTTGTCAAGACTGTATCCATAATTAGAGTATGCAAAAAGATCAAAAGGAAGGAACAAGAAAGTGCCTACTTGACACAAATTGTTACATGAATAACCATCATCTCCCGCCCAGGCTCACCCTTCCATCCCAACCCAGAGTCAGAGGGCAAGTGGCTGCTGATTCCCGCACATCAGGTGGTGTAGCCAGGACAGGTTTTGTCACTGCAGGGTGCACCACTCCCCCTGAGGGCATTCTGCAACACTCACCTTTCCTGCTGTTCATGCTAACTCACTACAGCTGCACACACAGACACTTTGTGCATTTATATTCCCCACAGGTAACTGAAAATGCTGGGTATCAGAGAAGCTGCCCTTCATCCTCTGCACACACACACAGCCATGGACACCCCCACAGGCAGCAGACTGTTCCCTGCACGTACTCACAGGTACACAGGTGTAGGGGCACGTTCAGTGTTGCTGTTACTGAGGGAAGAGGACACCGACCATTTTCCATAAGAATTGCAGATGAAGGTAACACACCAGCTGGCCTTCACTGCTCACAGTGACCTTAAGCATTCCTTAACTGGACACATCCCTGAACACTACACTGATTAGCAGTGTACAAGTTTCAAAGGGATGCACATAAAACCACAAAAATGCCCAGGGCCTGGAAGTTAAACACCTTACAGGGAATATCAGGGTTTACCTTCGGATTATTCTGTATGATATTTGGAATTTGCCATAGCAGATCAGACAATTGCTCTGTTTAGACTACAAAGCTGAATCAGATAGTAGTAAAACCAGATGCTTCAGGGAAGGGTTTGAGAAACCTTTGCAAACAGTTACACAACTAAACCACCTGGGCTGTTTTGTTCTTCATCTTGATTTGCCAGAGAGTTGACAGGAAACCTGAAAAGGAAGAATTTCTCTACCTCTCTCAACCATCTCCCTTCCAGTCCTTACCACTGATGCTGAATGGTCTTGCTGCTGTGAAATCAGGTCCAGCCCTTTGAAATTCAGCTCCTGAGCTTTTGTCCTTGGGGTCACCATTTGTCCCCCAGCCTCACCCACAAAACGTGAAATCACAACCTCATGACCAATTGTTTTGCTCTTCCAAGAGGTTCCTTGCAAAATTTGCTCACACATTAGTGAATCACTCCCAATCTGTTTTGCATAAGGAAATTTAAGGTGTTTTATTAAAAAAATATATGCCAAAACATCTTCCCACAGACTGTGATACTCCGTGGTGTGACGCAGTTATGCAGGGCCAACACTGCAGTATGTTTTACAGAACACAAAGCTGCAGCCTGGTTTTAGAGGGGTAACAACCTATGCAAGCATAAAAGTTGAAAATGAATTTATTTGTCCTTGGCACATTTCGTAGCTACATATCTGCTACTCAGCAGGTACAGCCAGTAGTAACAACCTGCAGAAGGAAAAGGTGCTAAAACTGCAGCCCACGCCAAACTTACGACTCTGTTTTTCTTCGCCATTATTAGCTATCAGATGGTTACTACGAAACATTATCTGCCTATTCCATCATGCCTACATTTATGCTACATGAGCAAATCAGCAGCTGAAAATAGCTCTGCACTCCTCCAAGAAACCTCGCTGCCTTTACAAGATCTTAAGCTGGTAGTTCTTTACCAGCACCTTATTTACCGAGGCAATTCCCACGCTGCTGAGCTTCGTCCTTGCAGAGGATGGGACACCTGCACTGCTGTTAACGCCATCGATCCCAGCAAGGAAAATGCAGCTCCAGCTTGGAAGAGCGAGGGCACTGAGCTGCTTGACTGGATTAGGACTGTAGGATGCAACAAATACTTACAACGCTGCTATTTAGTGCCAAAATATCACCCGTCAGCTTTGATACATTAACAAAGTAATTTCATTACATTTGCTTTGTGGGTTTCTTTGTTTCATTACAGTTTCAAAAGGGTTTTTCCATCCCCTCAGAAAAAAGAAACAACTTGCCCTTCCCCTCCCACCAACTGCCTGAAAATTTTGTCTTTAAATTGACTCTTTGTGGACAACTGAGTAGCTGCCACATTATATTACTTTGGATGAGATTTTCGTATTGTTATGAGCTTAAAATAACAATGAAGGTCGTATTTCTTCACCAGATACACAGTTGTAGAAGAATTCTGCCCTAATTCTGCTCTCCTCCTGAAGATGCAAAGTACATGAGCTCACCCCTACTCCACATCTACTCCCTGGGCAGCAGTGACAGCAGCCTGGAAAGGACTATTATTAAGCTAGAGCAGGTCCATCACTTTTTAGCCTCTAAACTAATCAAAAAATTCCATGAGCTCTCCTCTAGTTGTTGAGCCACAAGTAACAGGTGGGGGGAAAGCAGTTCACAGAATTCCTGGCCGAAACATGGCAAACATTGAATAAGGTCACACATGCTCTAATTCTTGCCTTCAGGATATAACTGGTTAGGGAAAGTCTACATACAGGTGTAACTATGCAATTAAATGACCACAAAGATCTATGAATGTTATTAAAAGTCTAGGTGATACGTGAAAATTGCAAAGTACAGGCCTGTAGATACAAAAACACACACACAAAAAAAAAAAAAAAAAAAAAAAAAAAAAAGAAAGAGCTTCTTAGCTTCTTTTAGACTTGGTTGCTGGTTAAAAAATAGAAAAGGAAAAAGAAAAAATATCTTATTGCTTCTTACTGGTGAAGGTGCTGGTTTGACAGCCCTGAAGAGAGATCTATTTATTCAAAGTAATGCTGGCAGCAATGGCACATTTCTTCCAATATGCCCAACCCTGTATCTATTTTCAGTTCCATCAGTAAGTTAAAGGTTAAAGCTATTTATTTAAACCCACACCCACATGCCATTTAAATTGACCCAAATTATTGTCTGAGTTGTAACCTCTCTGTATTAAAGTCCCCTTAGGGGCTGCTTCTTCATTTCAGGCTCAAAAAATTCCTCCCTCACAGGATAAAAGCAGATAAGAAGCAATTCCAAATAGAAATGGAGAAGGAAATGGGGAGGAGTTCAAAGAATGCCTCTTGGTGTTGTAGATACTGCAGAAAACTTCAGTTTCATTTAATTAGAGAGGTTAACTCCACTCATATCAATGACAAAAGATGTCACTGCCAGTCCTGTTTTAAGGATTACCTAAAAAAATATATATGAGAGAAAAATAAAAGAAAAAACACTATATATTCTGCTTGCTTTCTTGATGCAACTGGAGGGAAGCCACCAAAACACCCCAAAATGAAAAAGGAAAGGTGGTCCCACACAACCAGCCCACAGCAGAAACAATCCTCTGCCAAAGGTCCTCCCTGGGCCAGGGGACAAGGAGGGGCGAGGAGGAACAGGAGCCTCTTGCAGTCAGGCACCAGCTAACAGGAGCAAAGTGCCATCCCAGGAGCGAAATTATTCTCTAGGCTGACAAAAGGCAAAGGGAAAGCAGCATCTGGCCTACAATATTTAGCCTTTTCTACACAGTTTAATGCTGTGTGAAGCATGGTAAAAGCAAAGCTTCCTCAGCCCCAGGAAGACAGCTGGCGATGAAACGCAGCAGGGACACCATATGATGGAAGGCTCCTAATCACAGAATCTCTGTCTTGCCTGTCAGAGCACTGCACAGTAGTACAGGGGAGCTCACAGAGCAGTTGGGAAAAAAAATAAGCATAGATAAGACTTGAAATCCATCTCCAGATGCAAACTTTCCTTGCCTTTCAGTACAGCTGGCTCTTGGATCTAGCTCCAGCCAAAAAGATGCAGTTCAGAAAGGTGAAGATTTTCCCAAAGCTCAGGGCTTGTCCAGCTTTGGCTTCTGATGGTGAGCGAGCCTTGCAAAGAGATATTCAGCAGGGAATTTCTGTGCTGATGGACCACAGACACCTAATTCCATCAGCATGAGTAATAATCCCTGGATACCAACACTCACAAACACCAAGACAAAGCACAAGAGTGGGGGGAGGAAAAACAGTCACCCAAGAGGTTTGAATTTCATTTGATGTTCTCCAGACACACAAATGGAAAAGAAGGACTTTCTCTTTCAACATACAGAGAGTATCTCATTATGTACAGATCCTGTTAATTGTGATTCAAGTGCCCAGAGGCAAAAACACAGTACAGTTCTAAAAAGCTGGGAAGCACTGTTGAATACAACAGCATTATAGAATCAGAATTCCAGAATGGTTTGGGTTGGAAAGGATCTTGAGATCATCCTGTTCCAGCCTTCCTGCCGTGGACAGTGACACCTCCCACTGTCCCAGGTTGCTCCAAGCTCCATCCAACCTGGCCTTGGACACTTCCAGGGATCCAGGGGCAGCCACAGCTCCAATGGGCACCCTGTGCCAGGGCCTGCCCACCCTCCCAGTAGAGATCAAAATGAGTAAAATAATAAAGAACAAGGTAAATGCCACCAACACCATGGAAGCAAACCCACAGAGAGCCAAGGGAAGTGACTCCATACTGATGGACAGACTGGGACTGGTGTCCACTAAATCTAATTTAACACGCTCCACCTCAGCCCCCACTGTGCCCACACAAACCCTCCGAGTCCCCAGACCGCAGCACCTCCTGAGATCACTGCAGTGACATGAAGGGCCACATGACAATGAACTTCTAAACCTGGGCTCTCCCTCCTCCTTGGTGGGTGAAGCTCTCCCATATTAGTGCATCAGTACCACTGGAATTAAAAGGGCACCACTGCCTGCTGGGAAGGAACTGAGCAGGGATATTTTCAGCTGCACCGCCAGCACATTTCTGCAGTGCCATCAGGGGGAAGAAACCCACTGGAAGAGCTGGCTGGACTCATCAGTAAATATAATTAAGCTCCCGCTAAACCATATGACTTTTGCTAAATTTGAAGCGCAAACAACAAAACCAGTTTATCGGCTTTATGCTGAGTAAGAAAGGGATAAAGAATTAGATTTTTACAATTCAGTGGGAGGAAACTGCAGCCCTGCAGAATCTGCATCATCCGGACTCTGTGCGGGTGGCAGAGCTGGGTGCTTAATTTTTGAGACAACAGCAGATAGATATTTAAATCTATTGCTCAAAGGGCTTAAATAATGAGTTGTAAATTAATTCATGACCACTTGCTGTATAGCTCACGGAAAACAAGTCAGATCTCATATGCCGTACAAGCTTTCCTGAAAGCTGACAGGTGAAGCTTTCGGCCAAGAAACAGAAGCTCCCAATGCTTGAGGCTTAGTCTGCTTCAAATCTAAGCATTTGTTTCCTGCAAGAGTCAAGTTTTTGTGAACTGCAGGTAAATTTGACTAATCTTGGTTAAAGTTTCAAAGTTGACAAGTATGCGTGTGGAAAAGAGACTGACAAAATCTTTCAGTCAGCAGCTCTGACATGTTTCTTAATTACGAGAAACATTATGAGATTCAAGCAGCTCAAACTAAAACCAAGAAAAAATTAGTGCTGCTGTTTCAAAAAGAACGAACAGTAATAAGGAAAATCTGCTAAAAAATAGTAACACGGATTAGTAAACACAAAAGTCAGAACAGTAAGCAGACTTTCATTTCAAAGAAGGAAAATGGTCCCAGAAATTGTCAACTAGTAAAACAAGACTGATAAGCATTAACTCTCCACGAAATTAAATTACAGTTAAAAAAAGAAGAAAAAAGCAGGAGCAATGAGCCCTGGTAGAAAAAATGACTGAATTAACATATCAAAGGAAGGAGATAGGAGAGTAATCCAGAGGGTAATACAAAAGAAAAGTTTAAGGGACACCTTGGGATAAGTTTTCTTTGAAGTACTGCACTTCCTAAAATAATAGGAGGGTTATCTGAACACGCCCATCATGCATCACAATTATTGTACTACACTTTTACTTACAGAAAATTCATTGCATAAGTGGAGAGTAAGTGCTCCTGTGGAGCAGGCCTAATTAAGAAGTTCTCATTACGTGTGGAATTAGTATCAGGGACACAGAAGCCAAGCCTGTATTTCAGACCCTGGGCATGCACCCCGAGCACACAGGATCCTCCGAGGCAGAGCAGCCTGTGGGTGAAATCTTTACAGCCAGTGTGTTTTATTAAGCTAAAAATGATGTCATTGTCCTGTAGCTCAGCTCTTTTTCCCCATTTCCCATGTCCACAGTCTCTGCTGGCTTCTGACATCAGACTCAGATCACCAACTGCTACATCACATGCAAATGGCAATGTTTCATTTTACAACTATTCTGGAACAAAAAGCCTTGCAGAACATTAAAACTGCATAAACCAACGTAAAATGTGAAGAGAATGAATCAATCATCACTTGGCAATCACTGCAGCAGATGCTGCAGGGGCATCTCCTTTGTGGGGACATCCCATTTGTCTGCTATGGAGAAGAGCTGGACCTCTTTAGAGATTTACATCATGCTTAGAGTTCAAGGAATAATTTCATCATTGGGAAGACTAGAAGTAGTGGCACCAGCTGGAGAAATGTCCAGTTTCTACACAGCAAGAGACCACTCGTGCCTGTACAAGCCCAAAGGGTTGACCACAGCAAAGCCCTACCAAAGAGGTTCATATTTTGCTTTTTTGAATCATTGGAAAGGCGGGGATTGAAGAATTTACAAGGAAATACGCACAGTGTATGCCTGGGGTCTTTGAGAAGGATAATTCTGCTTCCTTTCCTAAGATCATCCATGTCTTATCACAATGAGGTACAAATTTAGAACATGCTTTTACTTTTGGAGATCTAAGATCCAGAAATACTTTATCCTATGTAACTGTTTTTAACTTTAATGGAGTTAATTTTGCCTCAAGTTGCTCTCCTTTCCCAGCCCAGTTCCATGACCACAGAGCAGCGGTGCATCCAGAAGGGATTTACTTTCCTGAGCTGTACTGCACCCAGATGGGATAACCCCAAAGGAGCAGCAGCAGACATTTCATATCTGAATGTCATTTTCCAACGTGTGCGGCAGATGATACAAATATCTCGATGTGATTGATCTACATTCAATAATCAAATACAGAGCAGATAAGATCTTTATATGAAAATCATTCTGGAAGTTTAAATGGAAAAGCAAATCAGATAATTAAACCTCTGCCCTTAGTGGTACATTTTTTAAAGTGACAAAATCTATTAAAAAAAAAACCTAAGGCAGAAACAAAAAGTGCAGCTGAAAGAGAATCATTGAAAACCAAATTAATATTTTAATTCTGTCAACACAGAAAAAAGTCTCTAAATGAGACAAAGTTTAGAATGAGTACCGAGCACAGTGATTTATTACCTTTTCCCTGTAATTTAAATTACTGTATCTTTAATATTCACTAAATTCTTCCCATAGAGTTTCAGCCTTAGCTGATCACAAAAAAAAAAAAAAAAAAAAAAAGAAAAAAAAAAAAAGGGAGAAAAAAAAAAAAAAAAGAAAAAAAAAAGAAAAAAAAAAAGAGAGAGAGAAAGAAAAAAGAAGCTGAAGAAACAGTGAATTAAGAAAAGCCAGTGGTTTTCCAGCAGCCATGTCAAAAATCAATGAATCTGAAGGACCAGAGGTGGGATTAATAAAGCTTTCTTCAACTCTGTAGCTCTGCACTTACTCCCTAAGCAGTAGGAATGGGCTTGCTTTCCAGACAGTCTCTGTGAACAACAAGTTTCAAAGAATAAAACTAAAGATTCTTGTGTACTTGTAATGCAGCACGATGCTTTCAAAGCCAGATCAGCTGGTCAGGGCAATATTTTAGCTACACACACACTTCAAATGATTTATCCAGCCTTTGCCCCATAAGGTACTTCCTTGAGACATATCCTCTCAAAAAGCAGTGAAAATAAATAAATAAATGCAAAAAGATATAGATAAATAAATCACCACCATTTGGTTTAACTGCTTAAAAGAGTCTACAGCAACCACTAAACGACAGGCTGTCAAAACTGCAGTCTTAATTAAATGAAGATTAATTGTTAAATTTACTTAAATTTAATACAATTAAGGGATGCATCATGTTTATATGAATTGATCAAAAGCAGTTAGCAGCTTGCACAGATCCATATTTAATAATAAGATTTTAATGTTCAGTTGACACTTACCACACAGCCACTTTTATTAAACACACACAACGATTACCATGGCACTGTCGGGCCCTTCCAACATTCTGTCATTAAACAAATGACAATTTGCAGGTGCTATTCCCTACCATCAAATATCCACGCTTTGATGTAATGACACCAGTACATAAAGCACCCTGAACAGCAGCATTCCATGGCAAGGGGACAGGAGGGAGTCATGTTTTTTAAATAACCCAGGTGTCAGCTGCGAGCTCTTTTCTGGGGGGTCATGGCTGGAATGAAAAGCTCCAGGGGGCTGAGCTCAGACCCAGCAGTCCTGGCCCCTGTGGAGCAGGGATGACCACCCCAGTGTCCCACAACAGCCCCACATGTCCCCATTTCCCAGCTACACCACCCTCCCTGTGGCACATTGCAAACCAGTACCAAGGACCCCTGCCCAAACCAGACTGGTCCCACAAGGCACAGACACCAGCAGAAGGAAGAAGTTGGATGAAAACGCCCAAATTATCCTGGAAGACAGCAGGTTCTATGCAGAAAAGGAAGACAAAAGTAACCTGAAAACTGTTCTTGCCTCTGATCTACAAAAAAATCTCTTTTTCACCTTAAGCTGTACAAGGAAATGAATTCTGGTTCATCTCTGGCTGTTTTCACAGCAGCACCCCTGCCAGGCAGCCGAGGTTCCCAGAGGATCCAGGAGCAGTTCCAAACACCACACACCACCTTGCCAGGCACAATTCGATGGAAGGTTAAAGGACAGGCACAATGGAAATTGTGCATTAATGGGAGAAAATGAGCAACGGGCCCGAGGCACCACAGAATATACGGCCCAACAAAATGGCAATTCCAGTAGGCACTAAAAGGCATCCAGAGCCTTAATGGCACTGATGAGTTTGATTTGGCTAGAGGCAGACATCTTATGACACAGAGAGGTTGAAAGCCTCCATTCCCAGTATCCTCTGTAGCCTCTAACATTTGCCTTTTATAGATTATTTATCCTCATCTTTAGAATACACTTATTCCCATCTTTAAAATAATGTACAAAAATAAAAGTCTTTCATGGGTTTGCCTTTGCAAATTAGAATGCTTTTCTGAGCATCATTCTTGAGACAAAATTTAGGTTCTTTCTGGTGAAAAATCTCACTGCAAGATAACAAACAATTCCCATACAAATGAACACAAATTCTGGTGACTTCAGCAAGGGTTTTACTGAACAAAAGCATTTCACAGACTCATTCTGTTGGTCTGAATAAAAATAATTTCTATTCCATCCACAAATTTCAGGTCTTAGCCTCAGTGTAAAAATTGCATCTGCCACCCAATTAATTTTATTCTGACAGGCAACATATTCAGAAAACTACTTAATAATTCCGTATTTTCTTAGTCAATGTATAGCATCCATTTCCAGAAACAATCAACACTGGGATTTATTCTGCTGTGCTCACTCATGTCCAAATGGATTACAAGAATATGGGAATAAGATGAACAAAAATAATCACTCCTAAAGCAGGAATTTAACTTTATCTACGACTGCCTTTAAAGTTACACTCAAATTAGCTTAAAATGTTGAGAATTCCTAAAGGGCCAGTTCTCAGCTCAGCTTAATTACATCACCCCGCTGAAGGTAAGAGATCCATGTGGATTTCTACCACCTCAGAACTGCAGAATCAGGAACTTCAGCAAGAAGCCACCCATGTGTATCCGAAGGCAGCACATAAATCTTGTAAGGGAACGAAGCAACTTTCACACCAAAGCCCCAGAAGAGCAGCACTTGAGCTGTTTGCTGCCTTCAAGCTGCGTGAGGAGAATCAACCAAGTCCATGTCTGCGCCCCTCAGAGACGGGAATTGCTCAGTGTGGGCTCCAAATAACTAAAAGTGAGCTCATAGCCAGCCAAAAAGTGAGGCCTTTGAATGTTATTGAAATATTTCACATCTTTCAGCTCCTCACCAACCCTTTGTCCCTTCCTTACGAACATTCAGTGATGTCCCAGTTCAGAGGCTCTTCTTTGTTTTGCTCATTTAAATGCTCTCCAAATCGCTGATTTGTTTGGATATTCAAGTAGATTCTTTCCATACATCAAACAGATGAATTGTTATGCTGGGCATCAGGATTTGAGAAGAAACACCACAGCAGTGCCCTGGGACTCTGTACCTAAACAATAACTCCCTTCATTGGAATCCAGCTGATGGAGCCGTGTCCTGCTGGTTCTGCTGCTCTCTACTGGGCTTTGATCTACCAACTCCAGCCCACACCTCGTTTTCAGGATGTGAATTGTTTCAAAGCTCACGTTACAGACCTGATTTTCAGTGCTAACAGTTATTCCTTAATACCGATAAAAATAAATGAATGTGTTTAAGGAAACAGCTTGGTTTGGAGGAGGAGCAGCATCCTGGCAAGTGCATTTTGCCTTTGGGATGTGTCCCATTGTGACTCTCTCAGGCAAGAGCTCAGTGTTTGCCCAGCAGTCATCCCAACACCTCCATTCCCCAGCAGCAGCAAAAGCTGTTGGTATTCAAGGCACACCCCAAGTTAAGATTCCCACCATATGCTGAGAAAATATCTCATATTAGATCCTAGAACAGCTGTGGTGCTACCACCTTGTATGGCATAAGGTGAGAGCAAGCGGAAATTATAGGTAGGAGAATTAAAAAACCTGAACAACTCGGCTCAGACATCAATCACTTTGTATTGTCCTGCTTGGAATGGGGAAACTTTGTGCAGAAAGCTGGATCCTGCTCTCAAAAAGGGCCTCTGTCACACAGATTTACTTCTACAGGTGTTTAGGAAAAATTATTTCTAAGTTAAGTCATTAACAATGGTTTTTCAGGACTGCCAGGGGAAATACGAAGCACCCACCCAGCTTGTAAGAATAATGCAGCAATCTGGAAATATTTCAGCAATGTGTCACTTTCACTCGTTCTAAATAAAAAGAAAGAAATAAAAATTAAGTATCATTAAACACAAATGCTATTTCATTCTAGATATCTGAAGGGCATCCATTTTAGAGCGCAGTGCATCTAGACATCTCATTACTTAAAAATTTAATTTAGCTGTGAAGTAATATTCATTTGCTTAGTGAAATTTGGTCTCACTTTACAGCTTTTCTAACTTCATTAGAAACCTCTCAGTGAAACTCGAACTGCTACAAACTGTCCTGGAAACTGGACCACAAAATCCATCAGGGATCCATTAGAAAGAGAAAGGGAAGACAGGGAAAGTGTCACTAGCAAAATACCTGTGAGTGTTTGAACTGCTGTTTTTGTGTAGTGAGCAGTGCCGGCAGCTTCCTCTGCCATTGTCCCTGGTACAATTTGGGCAAATAAAATTACAATTTGAATGCACTGCTAAACTGATAGGTAAAAACTATTACATGCACAATCTTTGCACAAAGGAAATCTACTCTCCTCGGAGTTATTTGTTTAAAAAAGGATTATTCTATTTATATACAAATATTTACACAGCATCAAACAGCATTGTGTTGGTCTCTTCTTGCATGGAATATGTTATATTTTAAAAAACAGAAATATTCTACTGCTTTCAACAATCTTTAAGAATATCTATCACAAAAATATCCCTTTCACTGGGAACATAAAGAATAAAAGACTTGATTTGGTGTTTATATCCTCCTTAAGCGGTGAAATGGAGATCTAAAACACTTCCACAAACCCTTGAAGCTACTTGGCCTAGAAAAACATCGATATTAAAAAGATATTTGTGATTACAAATATTTTCACAAACCTAAGTCAAGCAGCCTTGAGCTACCTCGTGTTTACCCACGGTCAGGTGCTGTGGATGAAGTGGGAAAGAGCAGCTCCTGATCCCAGAGCCCACCTGCTGACCCCACAGCAGCTCAGACGTAAGAGGGGAATCAACAGGGGAGAGCTCCGAGATGTCATCCCTAAAGAACAGGAAAATGTCTTCCCAGATGCCAGGATTGCAGTTAATGATATTCTCATGGCACTGGTACTGATTTCTCACACATCTCGTCTCTGCCAGGGAAGAGAGATCCTGATGTGGCACGGACAACCACACTCAAAAAAAAAACAACAAAACCCTGAGGATCAGGCAAGCACCAGCAATTCCAAATGAGACTTAGTTATAAACCACCCTTTTTTTGCCAAATTGAAAAATATCACAAAGAAATGCTGGAATTTTTAGCCCACTTTGCTTTTCTTTTCCCCAATGACTTTTAAATACTGATAACACAGTACTGAAAACACAGCTAAAACTTTTTCTTTATCATAAATAATTTTTTTTTCCAGTCAAACCAATTTCTAACATCCACTTGCAAAACAGCTTAAAAATGTTGTGGAGAAAAACAATAGGTAGAAATACTGAGGGCAGGGGGGAAGGGAAGGTCTGATTTCAAATAAAAGAAAAATTAACTAACCAGGCTTACATTTAGCAAATAAAAATGTTCAATATGACCAGCTGAATACACCTGGCCCACACTTCCCATCAACCTAGTGACACTAGGAAATACCCCATCACAAAGCAAGATTAAAGCTAAACATCTTTACCACTTTCATTTGCCTTAAGAAAAACTGGGAAAATATTTTAAAAATAATTAAATCCCAACCCAGGGAGTATTCTCACAGAAACAAGCAGGCACCACTGTATACCAGACCATCACCAGAAGCATTTCCAATGGAAAGCATCCGTGTGAAATGGATCTGTCCTGGCTCACACCGCTGCCCTGCGAGGCTGCGGGAAGGTGAGGAATTCAAACATGAATGAAGTGTTTAACTTGCACTGTCCAGTGTAACTCCTCAACATGCCTGGCTGGCAACAGAAAATTGTCTGCTTCAGCACAACGCTTGCCAGAAGTTATTAACGCTCAGGTTTCTCACAGAGAAAGATTGGCTCCTCTGCAGGGCTGGAGGAGCGAGCGGCGGCACAAGGCAGTTGGCAAAATTCAGTGTTTGATTTTCCGCAGAGACACAGACACAGGGCAGCGCTGAAGGAGCTGCTTGCCTCTGCCTCACTTGCCACACTCAGGAATGATTTTTTCAGATGAGATAGGCAGCAATTTTAATCTCGTTGTGTGGGTACAAACTTCCTACATGCAAATTTCAGCTTCTTAAAAAAAGAAAAAAGAAGGCACTTTTTCCAGGCCCTGCTCCCAGCCCCTTCCCACCTCACCATCTGAAGAGCCTTGTCTGGCCCTGTCACTGCTCTATCCATAAGCACCTCATCATCACCATACTCATTCTCACAAATCCCCAGGAGGCAGAGAACCACAGTAGTGTCATTTCTGCAGATGGCTGCGATGCCACTTCCCCAGGCAGGCATTTGATCCCAGCAGTGCCAGGCAGGGACTGGTGCCCACCCCTGGGATGCAGCTGCATCCCCTCACCAACCCCTCAGTCCTCAACAGGAATAACCCATCCTTTCCCTTAATTCCTTCTGAAGCTTTTCAGCACCTCGAGTATTATCTAAAAGGCCAGAGAATATTATCTGCCTCCATCTCATTAAACATTTGGGACTTTAATTGCAGGGGGCTTCTGCCTAGGACAGGTTCAGAACAGCCCATACACACCAGGTACTTCTGTCTGCAGCTTGAGGGACAGGCTGCTGTTGCCCTATACTGCATCAATAATCCACAAAGTACTCACTATTATCTGAATTGCAGGAAACACAACTTTTTCCTTCAAATTCAAGAATTTTTGGCGTGTTTTCACATATATAAAACACATTCAAGTCACACGGCTAAAGAGATTCAAAGTTAGCTCAGAGACTACTCCTAATGTAATTTACGAGTTGTGCAGGTGAAATGTTTTTAAAGGATCCGTTCTTCCAGGACGCAGAAAAAAAAGATGCAATGAAACTCAGAACAAGGAGGTATCCTAAGCCACCCAAAATCAGGACAGTCACTGCACGGGAAGGAGCACGTTTGTGGTTTTTGCTTTGTTTATGTTTAAATACATACACAGAAAGAGGAAATAACACACCAGGTTTGTTATTCCAATACGATTTCTTTCTGACCGCACAATTTAATTACATAAAAATGGAAAATCAATTTTATTTTTAAATAGCATTCAAATGTGTCCTGAAATGAAAATTACTTATCAAGAAAGGATGGAAATTATCACTCAAAGGTATATGTGAAATGAGGAGAATTAGGAGAGAAAGTGCAATTCTTTGCTGTGAAAGATTCAGCCAACAAGGGAGAAAAGAAAACTAAGCAGTCTCTTCCCTCTAATTTTGAATTTAAAAAAACAAGAGAAAGAAAATATAAATGCTCTTAATTTCATATACCCGTTTCAGTTTCAGTATTTTTAGATGCTTATAAAAAACCACAACAACAAAACAACAAAACCCCCAAACAACCAAACAAAAAACAACCCAACATTCTGACCACTTCAGGCTCCCCAAGGAATACATTTCAGTTGCTAAAAAAGATCTTAAGCTCAGACACTTCTGCATGGAGTGCAGTGAGCTGGCCCAACACACAACAGCGTGCTCAGCACTTGCTGAGCTGCCCATAAATCTTCACATGCTCCAAAAAAGAGGCTTCAGACAGAGGCTGCTGGCCACCAGCCCTGCAATAATTCACTGTTACAAAATCATTTTCTACTACAAACAGAGCCAGTGGCCAGCCTGGCCTTTGAAACAAGAGAGGCAAATCCAGTAGGGGGCATAAGGCACAGTTTTTTGTGAGTGTTTGGTTTTTGGGGGTTTTTTTTTTGCTACAACTGAGGAGGTCTCAGGCTGGATTTGGAGGAAGAGCTGAAGATTGAGAAATGACAGAGCTTCCCACTCGTGGTCAGGTCCAGGTCTTTTATTTCCAGGAGAACAGAAATCCTGGATGCAAGAGCCTAAAATTATCAAAAAATTACATTTTGATGGGAGTGTGGGGCCCGCTCACGGCGCGCCCTGCAGAGAAATCAGAAGGCAGAAAGAAAAATCTGCTTGAGGCAGACCTGGTTAAATGGAGCTTTGCAAGAACAGATAAGAGGGTCCTGTCAAGAAGATTAAAATAAAGTAGATGGTTGCAAAGGAAGGACAGAGGGAAGATCAGAAACCAAGCAGTGTGAAATGGGAGGAAACCACAAAACACGATGGAGTGGAAGCTGAGTCCACCTGAAAGACAGGGATGGGAAACTCCTGCCCTGAGTTATGACCTTTCCCTCAGGTCAAAAGGAAGGCCGTACACAAACAGAAAAGGTGAATGCCTTGGGATCTGATCTAGACTTAATATTTAAATTCATCGGGTTAGGAGAAGAATCACCTGCCCAGCCAAGAGAAGAAACACAGAAACACTAAATTTTTCAGTCCAAACTCCCAAGCCCATTTGGTGTCACGGTGTGCTAAATATTACAAATGTTCAAACTGACAGTAGCAGATTATATGGATACTGGATTATATTTCCATCTCTTTAAAAGTTGTTAGCAAAAGAAAGTTATTAATCACTCAAAACTTATTCATTTGAACAGGTTTGAATCCAAAGCTCAGATTTAAACCACACTAAACTCAGAACCAGTTCAGAAATTTATTTTATGCATAATTCTTGTCCTTAACACAAGCGAAATCCAAATCCTGACATGATCTGAGAGGGTGAATCACAGCTTCAAGAGTCTTTGTATTACTCAGTATTCTTGCCCTGCCTCTCACAAGACAGGAATTCCAAGTGATCCCCTAAATCAGCAGCAATCGCATCTTCAAAGGCAGAGGAAACTAAACTGGAAAGGAACTTAGAAGTGAAATGAGCTCTTCATCACAGCTGTGATTAAATTAATCAACTGTCTCACACGAGGACAAATACTGTATCTTATTACATTTTATCCAGACAAAACTAATTATAAAAGCATGAGATAATTTGCAATTATGCAATAGAACCGTAACATTTTTCAAATGGTTTTCAAATGTAGTATTGTCCACACACCAACACATGATATGTGGTATCATGATTTATGTTTTTACCCCAGTGAGCAAGCCAGGCTAACTGAACCAATAAACTACACCCCCTACATTCTGAATATCACAAGTGTTTTTAAGTGCTCCTTTTCCCTTCACAAACTTGCAAAGGGAATCCAAGGCTGAAAGCTTCAAGCTTGGCAATGAAACACAAGGCTCTGCAAACCATGTTTGTGGGACATTGTTCACATACCATTTTCAATAAAATACACAGAAGTGGGAGTCCTCAAGCACTCTCAAAAAATCCCATCATGCTCCAATTCCAGGAAATTGAGAAGTACCATTACATTCACCCATACATTTCTAAGCTATGTGGGAGAGAGAAGCACCAACTTCCCTCTTGCATTTCTGATAAATTAATTCCCCAGTATGATAGAACAGTACAGCAAAATAACCCTCTCACTGAGGTTTATGATGTACTTAAGCTTAACTCTGAATTCCTTGGATTTGCAACGTTTCTTTTGGTAAAATTATTATATGCCTGTAAAACTGTGGGAAGGCTGGGGAAAGCCGCACATAAAAGGCAGTCTTGGATTGATCCTGGATGTGCAGAGGGTTATTTCTGGAGACTACATATAATAATAGCCAGAGTTTCTCTGAAGGCTGAGCCTGCCTTGCACAATGCCACTACAGAAAATACAAAGTTAGCAACCAGGGTGACAAGACAGAGCAGGATGATCTGCAGTGCCCAGGGAGATGCAAGTCCAGCAGAGGCACCGTGCTGCTCCACTCAGCTGCTTTCCACATCACACGAGCCCTTCTTGTCCACAATCCCACAACCACTCAAGGATGGAACAATGAAGGGAGTCTGGAAGAAGCTGCAGATGCTTTTCCTCTCTTCTAGACTTGCATCTCCAGCTCTACTCCTCTTTCCCTCTCAAATTTCCCTTTCTCCTGTTATTTTCCATCACTGAAGACGTCACCAAGTTTTCTCATCAGCGTGAAATTGCTCACTGGAAACAGTCAAGTTTATTTTGTTCAATGTGTTTGTGCTAGATAAGCATTTGGGAATTGTTATTTGTCTTGCAGAAGTCCTGTTTCCCCTCGATACAGGCTGGTACCCTGCAAGCCCATTTCTGTAGCGTTCTACTGAATTGTGAGTTCACTTCAGTCTTCATGGTTATAGTCAAGTACTGCCCTGCCCTGATATGCAGCTGCAACTTCTGTCAGATGTATTTATATTCAAATATTACAGGCCTTTGTCAGGAGCAATTTTATTTTTCCTCTGCAAAAGCAGGGATGTATTATGCTGTGTTGGAGCACAGCAACTCCCCCAGAGTGCTGAAATAGTCCCCAAGAGCTTTTTCTGCAGGAACAGAATTTCGGCTTAGAATCCACAGTGAATCTTGAGCCAAAGGCAGGGGCATCACGTATTCTCAGGCTTCTCATCCCCACAATACTGACCAGCGGTGGTGAGAAACAAAGTTTTCCTTGCCAAGTGGCCATGAGGGGATGCTCTGTCTGTCTCCTCACATAAACAACATCCTAGCAGCGATGGGCACTGCTCCAGACAGACAGATTGCAGCAGAGCACACATCAGCTCATCAACCTGTGTCAAAACTCATTTGTTAGGCATCTCCCAACAACTTCTGCATTTTGAAACACATTACAACAGGATAAAAAAGGAGGGTCACTCACTTAATGGCCTGGCCATCCCCTTGCTAGAAACACTTCATGCTGCCTCACAGTAGTCAAGAAAATTCCCATAAATATAAGTCTGTCTTCTGATAAAAGTATGCCAGAAGAAAGGACAGTTTTTCATGCTGGAGAACCACCCTCACGATGGAACTAACTGCTCTGGACCACAGAGCTGGAAGGAGAAAGCCCAAAGAAAGCCACTGCACCCGAAAGCAGAGCAGAGCACAGCACGACCCTCCTGGCAGCACTGCACCTCAGCATCTCTGGGAAACACGAACACGGGGCAGATACCTTTGCTGCACAGCTTGCAAGACAGCAGTGAAAGAGAAAGAAAATTGCGTTAACAGGCTCAAGGCAGCCCTTCCCCTGAGCACTGCAGTTTCTGTTGAGTCAGAGCTGTCATCTGCCCTGCGAGGAACTTATCTTCACTGGCCATTTTGCAAGTAAGATTCAATCAGGGCTCCCTGGCTCCTGGGGGAACCAGCACTTTAGCATGAACTGCTTCCACTCAAACGTAATGGAGTGAGATTGCTCATGCCATTATTTTAAATGGTTGGAGGCCACACGGTCCCCAGTTTCATTAGCTGCATTTATAAACAGACCTTACACTTAATACTGTGTAACACAGAGACATGTACACATGATGTATCATCTTCCCACCACACACCAAAAAAAAGGAAAGAAGGAAAAAGTATAAACCAGAAAAATTAAAACTCATCTTGGCAGCATAAAGTAGAACACCAGTTTAAATGTCTCCACATCGTCCGTGTGGAGATGATATTTCTGCAGATATGTCTAAGGAATATCTGATTGAACTATTCACTCAATGTCTACAAGTGGAAGACATGGAATGGGTCTCCTGTTCTGTTTCCCAAGTTAGAAAAATTACAGTCAGACCATGCACACGCTGATGTCAGCAGCACAAAAAACTGGAAGCCCCAGATTTTACCTGCACACAGGAGTTCATCTAAGTTCAGGTGGTATATTTGGGCTAATTAGCTAAATTACTGCCAGAGGCAAGAGACAAGTCAGACCTGCGAGCCTGCAGCCGTGTCCTTCCACAGCAGGGCAAGGGGTCTGGGAAGGTGCATGAGGAGCTGCCTCCACCACTCATTTCAGCCAACCTCAGGCCACTTTCCACTGATTTGAAACAGCTTCAAACCTAAACTCAGGGGCTGGTATGATATTGAACCATAATAACTCAAAGAACACAGGTCTGTAGCCATGTGCAAGTGAGAAGTAAGAAAACAGTAGTACAGAGATTCCAAACTGAACAGCATGACAGGAGTGAGATATGGAGGCCTCAAACACAAAATCACGAGCAATTAAGCTTTAGTGGCTGAACAGGTGTGAGTCTAATCATTGCTCATATACCTTTTTTCCTGGGAAGTGTTATAATTTTGTATCAATTTGTTTATTTTAAGAAAAATTATACATCCTGAACAGACTTTGCACGGAATTATAAGAAGCTTATATATTTACCCATTCATTTATAAAGTACTGCTAGTATCTTTTGTACTTTTGTAAAACCCACTTGAAAGCATAATAAAGCAAAATAAAAATAATAAAATTAATGGAGCTGAATGCTGATATGTTTTTACAGTTTGCTGTTAATTGCAACATGCATACAGTTAAACAACAGATGCTGTGAGTACTTTTTAGCTACTGTTAATTTTTGGGTTGTTCTGGTTTTCTTACAAAACAGATTTTTCTTTTAAACAGCTGCTGGATGATTTTCAATATGGAAAATTAAAACCTTCTCCATCACCTAACAAAGAAACAGTGATTTGCTTTTAATCCAAAGAAGAAAAAACAAAGAAAAAAAGCACACTTTTATCCAAACACAAGGTACCAGGAAAAGAAAGGGCATAATCAGCTGCGATGCAAAGTTATCCTGCAAACAATGTCACAGGAAAAACCTATTTCAATGAACAGGCCAAGTATGACATGTCAAATCTGGCTCATCCTCCTCAGTAACTGCTTTATGGAGGCAATTTGCTTTCCATCCTTCCCTTCTTCACCCCAGCACCTCCCTCTCCACAACAAGGATTCTGTAATTCTGCATTACACAAGGCTCTGGGAACATTCACTGGAGTGATCTTATTTCAAGATGAGCTTTCTGGTTTTGATTTATTTTGCCCTGTACTTCGTGTTGGAGAAGGTGAAGCCTGGAAGGGAAGAGTAGGGCCCCCTTGGTGCTGGAGTTGTTTCCCCAGTGACCAGAACATCGGTCCTGTCCAAAACTGAGAAGAGTGATGATGTTCAACAGACACAGCAACTGCAGCCACCTCTGCCCACTCACTGAGCAGGACACCCAGACGAGTAGTTTAGGCTGGACTATTAAATCTTACACACTGAAGTCCAGAGAATATGAATCCCAATAAAAGCCAGCACAGGATCCACACTGTATCCCCACCTGGCTCCCAAAACTCAGAGCTTTGTCTAAGATGGCAGGACCCAAGTGTCTCCAGCCATCCCAAGGACTGAGGCTGCAGTTGTTTCTGGAAGGGCACTGGGAATCATGCAGGGCCCTTTGGAAGCAAGCGGAGACGAGCAGAGAACTGGGAACGGGTAACACCATGATGGAACAAAAGAAGTAACTTTGGGGGGCTTTAAAATGTGCCCCACAACCCTATTAGGACTATCCTGGTGTGCAAGTGTTATAAACAACGAAAAAGGTCAGCACACAATCACCTAGACAGGCCCAGAACTGCAGTGATGTGAGATGGGAAGTGCAGGCACTGAGGCCATAAATTCAGGGGATGGAAAGAGAAGCCTCCTAAGCACAATATTTACTGCCTGCTCAGGATTCCTTTTTATTTTCCTATGTTTGCTTGTCCTTGGGCACTCCCTGTTTGGTATTCTCTGAGCAGTGCAGGGCTCCCTTTCAGTACCCACCAGCCTTGGCCCTGGCAGGCACACAGGGTGAGGAATTTACCCTGCCCAACATCAGACACCAAACACAGGAGCTGCCTCCTCTCCCTAATGCCTCAGATAAGGCTGCAGTGACAGGCTAGAAAGCCCTCCACACACACACACAACTGATGAATATTCATTCAAAGTCAACACACAGCACTCATATCACTCCAGCCACACAGGGAGGATGAAGAGCCTCCCCCAGGTAGCAACAGCTCCCTCAATTCACAGTGGGCCACTTTGTACCGTGTTAGATAANTATATTTGGGCTAATTAGCTTAATTACTGCCAGAGGCAAGAGACCAGTCAGACCTGCAGCCTGCAGCCATGTCCTTCCACAGCAGGACAAGGGGTCTGGGAATGTGCATGAGGAGCTGCCTCCACCACTCATTTCAGCCAACCTCAGGCCACTTTCCACTGATTTGAAACAGCTTCAAACCTAAACTCAGGGGCTGGTATGATATTGAACCATAATAACTCAAAGAACACAGGTCTGTNTCTAAGTTCAGGTGGTATATTTGGGCTAATTAGCTAAATTACTGCCAGAGGCAAGAGACAAGTCAGACCTGCGAGCCTGCAGCCGTGTCCTTCCACAGCAGGGCAAGGGGTCTGGGAAGGTGCATGAGGAGCTGCCTCCACCACTCATTTCAGCCAACCTCAGGCCACTTTCCACTGATTTGAAACAGCTTCAAACCTAAACTCAGGGGCTGGTATGATATTGAACCATAATAACTCAAAGAACACAGGTCTGTAGCCATGTGCAAGCGAGAAGTAAGAAAATAGTAGTACAGAGATTCCAAACTGAACAGCATGACAGGAGTGAGATATGGAGGCCTCAAACACAAAATCACGAGCAATTAAGCTTTAGTGGCTGAACAGGTGTGAGTCTAATCATTGCTCATATACCTTTTTTCCTGGGAAGTGTTATAATTTTGTATCAATTTGTTTATTTTAAGAAAAATTATACATCCCGAACAGACTTTGTACAGAATTATAAGAAGCTTATATATTTACCCATTCATTTATAAAGTACTGCTAGTATCTTTTGTACTTTTGTAAAACCCACTTGAAAGCATAATAAAGCAAAATAAAAATAATAAAATTAATGGAGCTGAATGCTGATATGTTTTTACAGTTTGTTGTTAATTGCAACATGCATACAGTTAAACAACAGATGCTGTGAGTACTTTTTAGCTACTGTTAATTTTTGGGTTGTTCTGGTTTTCTTACAAAACAGATTTTTCTTTTAAACAGCTGCTGGATGATTTTCAATATGGAAAATTAAAACCTTCTCCATCACCTAACAAAGAAACAGTGATTTGCTTTTAATCCAAAGAAGAAAAAACAAAGAAAAAAAGCACACTTTTATCCAAACACAAGGTACCAGGAAAAGAAAGGGCATAATCAGCTGCGATGCAAAGTTATCCTGCAAACAATGTCACAGGAAAAACCTATTTCAATGAACAGGCCAAGTATGACATGTCAAATCTGGCTCATCCTCCTCAGTAACTGCTTTATGGAGGCAATTTGCTTTCCATCCTTCCCTTCTTCACCCCAGCACCTCCCTCTCCACAACAAGGATTCTGTAATTCTGCATTACACAAGGCTCTGGGAACATTCACTGGAGTGATCTTATTTCAAGATGAGCTTTCTGGTTTTGATTTATTTTGCCCTGTACTTCGTGTTGGAGAAGGTGAAGCCTGGAAGGGAAGAGTAGGGCCCCCTTGGTGCTGGAGTTGTTTCCCCAGTGACCAGAACATCGGTCCTGTCCAAAACTGAGAAGAGTGATGATGTTCAACAGACACAGCAACTGCAGCCACCTCTGCCCACTCACTGAGCAGGACACCCAGACGAGTAGTTTAGGCTGGACTATTAAATCTTACACACTGAAGTCCAGAGAATATGAATCCCAATAAAAGCCAGCACAGGATCCACACTGTATCCCCACCTGGCTCCCAAAACTCAGAGCTTTGTCTAAGATGGCAGGACCCAAGTGTCTCCAGCCATCCCAAGGACTGAGGCTGCAGTTGTTTCTGGAAGGGCACTGGGAATCATGCAGGGCCCTTTGGAAGCAAGCGGAGACGAGCAGAGAACTGGGAACGGGTAACACCATGATGGAACAAAAGAAGTAACTTTGGGGGGCTTTAAAATGTGCCCCACAACCCTATTAGGACTATCCTGGTGTGCAAGTGTTATAAACAATGAAAAAGGTCAGCACACAATCACCTAGACAGGCCCAGAACTGCAGTGATGTGAGATGGGAAGTGCAGGCACTGAGGCCATAAATTCAGGGGATGGAAAGAGAAGCCTCCTAAGCACAATATTTACTGCCTGCTCAGGATTCCTTTTTATTTTCCTATGTTTGCTTGTCCTTGGGCACTCCCTGTTTGGTATTCTCTGAGCAGTGCAGGGCTCCCTTTCAGTACCCACCAGCCTTGGCCCTGGCAGGCACACAGGGTGAGGAATTTACCCTGCCCAACATCAGACACCAAACACAGGAGCTGCCTCCTCTCCCTAATGCCTCAGATAAGGCTGCACTGACAGGCTAGAAAGCCCTCCACACACACACACAACTGATGAATATTCATTCAAAGTCAACACACAGCACTCATATCACTCCAGCCACACAGGGAGGATGAAGAGCCTCCCCCAGGTAGCAACAGCTCCCTCAATTCACAATGGGCCACTTTGTACCGTGTTAGATAAAACCCACAGCCACTCACGTCCTTTGCATTTCAAGCCAGTTTTTCTCCTTCATAAACAGCATTCAGAAAGGAGACTGAGGCACACAGGGTGACCCTGCCAGCACTGCAGAACTCATCACCTTTCTCATACAGATATCCTCAAGGTATTTTTCCGTGAGATAATAGTTCTCAGGCTCTTTTGGACTTGGAGAAAAAGGGCTTCAGTGAAATAAAAACATCTCTTATCTTAAAACAACTGTCAGTTTAGGAAACAACTGAGCAGCACATTCTAGGTATGTACATTGTTTTATATGAAGGCACTTCTTAAAACAGAATCCCAGAAGCCCAATTAGTTTGTGAGCATCTACCTCCTGCTGACCTCTCCTAGCACCATGAGCATACATCCCAAGCTGTTTTCGTGCTTTCCAGGATTGCATCTGGACTAGAAACACCACATAATTATCTTTAACACAGCAGCCATGAGCATTACAGGCCTTTTTGGACTTCTGTACATTCATCATATTCAGCATGGAGAGCCTTCCAGATTAATACAGAGATACTGCAATGGCGATGGGGAGATAAATAGCAGGAATTGAACAAACTGGAGATCAGGAGGCTTTTAGGAACATTTCTGCTTCATCCTTACACACGGCCCACATCACCTCAACATGCATTTGTACTTAATCATCTGCTGTACACGGCACAGATAAAGTCACATGGAGAGATCCTCAACCTCAGTTACACTGAACTGTGCTGAGAAGAGCTGAGAATTGAGCCCAGAATTGAGCCCTGTAGCTTTGGAGAGAGTCCCTTAGGTTTACTCCATCCCCTGGATGAAGACCAAACTGTGCTCATCCTCCCTTCCCGAGGTCTCACTCCTGAATTGCATTCCTGACCATTCACACTGGATGGAAACCAGACATGGGGGCTGAGCCTGGGGGTCCCAGGATACAAACACACATTCACCCTCTGAGCTTTGTTAGCAGAACATAAAAAAAGATTACAGCTAAAATCGAAACATTTGTCAATTTTCAGAGGTGATCAGACACCCCAATCTGACTCACTGAAGCCCAGTTTTCACAATGCCAGCTGCTAAGCAGCTTCACCAGGGTGTTTGTCATGTCTCCTCACCCTGCAACTCTTGAATTGTTGAATGTTATAGAGTAGTAATTCAGCATTGTTCCATTACTTGCGAAAGCTGTGCAGAAAAAACACCATCAGAAATAATCTAGGCCAGTTCATCTGAAGTGTAAATGACTTTTGCATGCAATACAAAACGCAACAAGTGCCTTTCAAGCTGTCTCATTTATGATAACATAGAAGTTGCTGATGGAATGAGAATTCCCAGGTAGTTATCAGGGAATTTTGCATATCATTTGTACTTCATACTGCATTAGCAACTCTCCCATCATGTCAGCAGCTTGAAAAAAATAAAACAACGAATTACATCCCTCCCAGTTTTTATTCTGCTTTGACTGAGTAATCTCACCACTTATCTCAAACGATTTTGCATTCAATGCAAAAATGCTTTGTTCTATTCTAAAGGAAAAAGAATCCTGAGACTTCCCCTGAATTATTCCAGTTTACTCAGATGAGCAACCAGCCATCAGCAGAAGAAATATCTGGTTATCACATCTCCAAGGCACACAAGACTATCCGATATCTCACTATTAGTAAAATTATAGAACTGAAGCTAAGGCTGTGTTTCATCCTTGACCTGTACAAACTAAAGGAGAAGGAATAACCATCATCCCAAACCTAAGACAGACATGCTTTTACAGATAAAGTGACACCAGTGAGAAAAATATATTTTTCACTTTTGCTTGAATTCTTGGCAAAAGCCAAGGAAAAGAAAAAACCAAACATCCCTCAGTGTTTTGGTTATAGTTCACTGCTCTGGCTAGAGCTGCGTGAACATTTTATCAGCTTGACACCACAGTTGGCAGCTTTTATGGGTCAGGAAGAGCAGGCAGTGAGAAAGTAAACACTCCTCTGTAAAAAACTGCATTTTTACCTTTCTTTTATCTGCAACCCTGGCCTCTGGTTCTCCTGGCCCATGGAAACCCCTCTGCCCACGTTAGGACCCTCACCCTGCAGCGCAGCACGAGCCCAGCAGCATCTCCCTCCCGTGTGGGGAAGCTGAAGCTGTACCATCACTCATGCCCCAGTTTGCCTCCAAGAGCAGAGAACCAAGGGGATGCTGGGCAAGGGAACCTTGTCTGGTCCTGCAGCACAACCCCACTTTTCTGCTGTTATCCCACGAGCTCATTCCCCAGCTCATGCCCTGCAGCTCAGAGCCCGGACAGGTTTCCATCAGCGCGTGGTACCAAACTCAGCAAGAGCCAGCCCTGGCTGCAGGCACACAGAGGCTTTGCTGGGACTGGCACCAGGCACACGACATTGCCAGCACAGCTGAATCCTGATCCTGCACTGCAGCTCTGGAGAGCCCTAAAAGCAGAGCTGCGTGCAAGGGACAGTGCTTCGTAATTTGGGCAATTTGCAATTTTGCATCATTACGCTTATGTCCCCTCATTAGGCTGTGCAGTCTATGCCCCTCATTTCTCCTCCCTTAATTCTTTTAGTACCAGCAGCACTTAGCTGAATTTCTGAAACAGTCCTCACTAGGTATTTGGTTTCCCTTAAAATAAAATTTGCAGAAAACAAAAACATAACATTTAAATGCCCTTCAGTGATCCATCTTTTAAATGACAGTGCACATTAATTTTTCACAGAACTTTGTGAAGCAGTTTTATTTTCTCATATCACATTTCAAGAGACAAGAGAAAAGGATTTACTAAAAGCACCGATATAAGCGTTATCAGTTAAATATGCATTCAAAAGAATTCACTCCAAAAGTTGCTCCCCTTCCTTTTTTTTCCCTTACAGATTGCCATGAAATTGATATTTCTGAAATATAAGGGAACTTGCATACTACCTTCAGTCATGTGGGCAGAGCATCAGAGGCCTGACACATATATTGGCTTAAAGCAGATATTGAAAAATCACATTTCAAATCAAGAGAGTAGCAGGAAAAAGGAAAATAAAACAAAAGCACACATGTAAAAAGCACGTATAAAAAAAAACTGAAACAAGCAAGAAAACTGATCCTAATTGCTAATGGAACACGGACAAAATAAGACCATTGATGCAGATTTAATTGGCTTTCCACAAAGTGACACTTCGAAGCAAGTAAGCAAATCTCGATAGCTGAGGAATTTTAAGGACATGTTAGACAGCCATCTGTCAAGGATAAAGCAGGACCTGGAAGAACAGGTCCTGCCTTCAGGCAAGAGGATGGACAAACTGACCTCACCCTATCCTTCCTAACCTCATTTTCTCTGTGAAATCTGTGAAATTGGAGGAATACGTAATACTTTACCAAATCTCCAGACTAGTAACAGGTTGGAACAGAGGAAACTGATAAAGCTTGTTCTGAGCCATATGATACAGCAGGTTTTCCTCCTGAATTTCAGTACAGAGTGTCTTTTGTAAATTAAAAGAGACCTGGATAGGTAGTAGGGGAAGCAAGGTTAATTTTCAAGTCCAAGATCTCCGCAAGCATCCCTTTTCTGTTGGAATTACCCTGTTTCCAAGCCAAATGCAGCAATTCACACACATTAAACTCCAGGGTAAACTGCAAAGCACAGCCAAGAAAAGGCAACTGGACAGGAGAGGGCTGGGGAGAAAGGAGGACGTGGTGGGCATGCACAGAGCAGCAATTAGGAATCTAAACCTAGACAAACCTAGAAAAAAATGGTTTTAAATTCTGGCCTAAACTAATAATTGCTTTCAGCACTGAGAGTTATTTTTAAAAAATTCCTGAAGGATCTTTTAAAACCCTATGCCATGAAAACCTGGGAAGTTTTAGGTTGAGCAACCATGTACTTAATTCCAGCAAACTGAAAGTGAATGAAGTGAAATATCTGACTACATCCAGTGCCACCATTTGATGTATCAGAGCTGTGTAAAAGTTACATATGTATGACCATATTGCCCTGACTAATTTAAAAAACCTGCAGGGGTTTGTTTCACACACTGAAAAATATAAAAACAAACTTAGGAAAAAGATGCCATGAGGGAACGGTTTTCCTTTTCCATTCACTGCACATGCATTGTTACAAAGACAACACATGGTAAATGGATAAGAACAATTTTCTGTCATTAAGGAAGCCTTAAACAACCCCTGACTGCTAATACCATCATCTCTTAGGCTCCTACTAAATTGCAGTTATTTGTTCAAAACAAAACGATGAGGCCTGTGATATAATAGAGCAATTTAAGCAATGAAGAATACAACACCTGTAATTCAATTTCATGGCAACTGCTTTCACAACATGTTTCTGTAACACAGTTAGGATATAGGAAACTTCTCTCAGTGCAGCAATTCTTTTTTAAGTAAGGCAGGCTCTCAAGAGAGAAGTGGGCTTTAAGTAGACAAATACTATAAACAATAAGCAATTTGTATCTCCATGCCAGTCCCTTCAGGTCTATCTCCAGTTAGCTGCCATTCTTCTATTTCAGTTTCTATTTCATCTTGAGAGGCTGTTCTCAGAAAAGTAACAATAAAAGTCACCCGAGATCTCTAACCTTGAGAAAGTTTTCAGGAGGAGGAACATACAAGAGCTTCCCTTCCCATTCATCTTTGCTATAACAGTCACCATATACCAAAACCAGCTGTAAATCCCAGGCGTATGACCTTCCCAAAAAGTCAAGGAGGGAGCAGGGGGAAGACGGGGATATCAATAATGACTAGTCAATGCAGGAAGTACAGCAAACACATTCTCCCAAAAGGAGAAATCTAGTATTAGCTCAAAACCCCAGAGCTGAACTGCATCCAACAGCAAATCTTTCTCATCCTTCATGGCAAATGATGAGGCCACTTGGTGTCCTGGTGAAAAGTTCTTTAGAGTACAAATTCATGCAGAAATAAAAATTGATGTTTGTAAGGAGTAACACTGATGTTCTCCTTTGTTCAGTATTGAATCATGTCCCCATGTTCACTTTAGAGACCGAAATTAGAAAGAAATCATACACCCAATTAGGGATTTCCTTCTGGGCTGGACAACTGGAACAAATACCAGAGCAATAGTTTCAGGAGGTCTTTGCAATGGCATAGAACAGCCCTGAAGATGAAAACCTTTCCATCTCTTCTTCCCAGCTTTCTGTTCCTTTTAAGTCTCCTTCCCCTGCATCAGGACAAGGATTTGGGCAGAGTTCTGGAGGGGCTGTGCCAGTCTGAAATGCCTGCAGCAATGAAAGCTGTCCATGCAGAACAGAACGGGATTCCCCATGAAGAAAAGGTGAGACACTTATCATGGAGCAGATCTGGGGGAAAAGATCTAGGGCACCCACCTCTAACTTCCATGAAATGGATGTGCAACAGGGACATGTTGTGTCTCAGTGACTGCAGGCTGGAAAAATGCTCCTCTACTCAAGATAAATATTCCTGTTGATGAAATGTGTATCTGGTCATAAACCATTCCCTGTCAATCAGCTCTGCTTGAACCTCAGATCAGTAGGACAAGAAATCCACCTCAAGTCCCATTTTATGCTACCCTCTCTAACCTCAATGCAGAAAACCAGAAAAATCAAAATGGTTTAGTAGCTCCTGCTGCACTTCCTGTCTGTTCATACTTATATTTTAAGTCATTTTAAACAGAAAAGCCACTGCTTTGAGCATGAGCCATTCAATTCTGAAATTCTTCATCAACAACTATTTCACCTACATTGATATTCCCAACATGAAAGGAAAACAGCTAAAACAATCTGAACTCTGAGTGTATTACTATTAGGAACCCCATCTAAAAATGGTTCTTCAGTTCTCCCTGCTTAGTTTCTACGTTGCAAGGCATCAAAACAGGTTGATATCCTGAAAATACAAGATCCCAATCCCTCCATCCACTTCAAGAAAACATTGAGTGAGATAATGGAAGTTGTTGTACTGACCTCTATAATTAGGGAGCAAAAAATTAAGCACTGCTGTATTTAGATTAGCTACCCACAAGGTAATCATAATTTCTCTAAGTGTATGCATAGAAAATAAGAGTCAACTGAACTAATTTCATCCCCTCTAACCCTTGATTTGGTTGCTTCTACACACTGCAGCTGGTTGCACATCAAAAGTTCAGTGGGGCTGTTCTTTAAACTCAACAGGAGACCCGTATCTCTTTTTATCTGAAGATATTCTATCTGTAGTCATCAGTGGCTTCTTCCCGTACCCCATTAATTAGCTCTACATGCTGCCTGCTATTAGAAACACAAAGAAAACCCCAAATGAACATGTGCACTGCTCCTGACAAAATGAGACTGACACAACTGGCACCTTTCTGCACTGCAGATGGAAAATACTAAGTAGGACTAAAACTGGGTGTTTTGGGGAGGAAAATGTGACTTCACAGAGGTAAGACTTTGCAAGTTCCAACAACGTGCCCAGTGTTTAAATAATTTTGGTAATTAAATGTGCATGTTGATATGGTATCAGAGTGCAGAAAAGGAGTGTGATGTTCACTGGGAACTCATGAGGAAACTGGAGTCCATTCTCTGTTCTACTAAACATGGAGCTCATCACACTCACATTTGCCAACCTACAGGAGGCACAGAAACACAGAACGTCCTGGGTCAGAAGGGACCTTAAAGAGATCTAGTTCTGACCCCCCTGCCATGGACAGAGACACCTAACACCACACCAGGTTTCTCAGAGCTCCATCCAAGGTGATTACTGAGGCTCCTTCTGGAGTCACTGCAGAAAAACCACCCTGTCTAGCACGTATTTCATATCCTAAAACAGAAGGCTAAGATGAAGGAATTCAACTGCATGAAGGTGCCTTTATTTGCAACATTTACAGAGGGAATATAAAAATAAAAATGACAAGGCAGCTTTTTTGTTGGCTAAAGCTAAGCTAAGTTCGGTTTTACTGCAAACACCTCAGTGACCATAAGCAGGCCATGGAGACCTCTGCATCTCAAATCTGCAGGCAGAAGGCAGGGGTGCCACATCTTTCTCCATGAGCCACAATAACCATGGTCATCTTGGATTGAAATATGAAAAAAGGACAGCCTTCAACATTGTATGGCATAATGAACATTTAATTTCAAGTAGAGCTTCACATTACTGATGAAGTAACAACAAAAAAAATTATTCTGTAACTCCTTATGTTTTCAGCAACCAATTCTCTCACATAAGCACAGTGATTTTTAAAAAGTCACCATGCAACCCCATAATTTCTGAGCACTATGACAAAAGCATATCAGAAAGCCAGAACAGCATTTCTGATTGTGCTTGAGAAAAAAAGAGCAAAGCCACAGCTTCAGCAACTGCTACAGCATTACACAAAATATAGCATTTACCGAGTATTTCACCATTTCAGGACTCTCAATCATTTAGCTGGTTGTGGTGTTAGTTCATTGTCAGGCCTGATGCTGATTAAAAATCTCTATCCCAATCCAATTCCCCTCACCACGCTCCTATGGCATATTTGTCTTTTATAGGGGACCTTGATGTCAACAGCTAACAGAGTTCATCCTTCTCCCAGCAGCATGAAGGACCTGACCTGACTGAGGCAGGAGAATGGAGTTATTGTCTATTTACCCACCAGCTTCTTCAGCTGAAAGTGGGCTTTTGCTGTGAGCAAAAAAATCTCAGGCACCCCAAATTCCAAATGTTTTAAAAGTACTTCTCAAGGTTTGGCCCTTCTGTCGCCACATTTCTTCTCTTTGCCCAGAGAAGTTGTGGTAGCCCCATCCCTGGAGGAGTTCAGGGAAGGATGGAGCTCTGAGTGACCTGGTCTTGTGAAAGGTGTCCCTGCCCATGGCAGGGGGCTGGAACTGGGCAGCCTTTAAGGTCCCTTCCAACCCAAACCATTCTATGATTTCATTATTTTCTTCAAGGAGATGTATGAGACTCTCCCTCTAAACTCCCTCCAAAGCCCAGAAACTCTCTGCCAACACTGCCAGAAGGAGGTGGGCAGAGAGCAGGACCTCTCACAATTAATTCAGTAGAAACTGCAAAATATTTACAAATGCTGCCTTTGCTGAGGAAAGCACAGGCAGAATTTTGCTGCACTGAAAACAGTAAGGGATGGGTCAGGCTCCTACTGCTCAAGCATGGATTTCAAATGATGAGCTTATACAGTGACTTTTTGTTCACTTAAAGCACCCCCAATTTATAAAGTACCAAAGAGATTAGTTGTCACAGAAACTCTGATCTTAATGTTGCACCTGTCCTTGACATATTAAAAGAGGGGGTGGGGAGGAAGCATCTACGTTTTTTGGGCTTGAGGGCAAGATAAAGGTGGAAGATTGGTAATAGGAAGGCAGAGATTGTTGTAGCACACGTTCCAGAGTCTACCTCAGCTGCCCTTTCTTTATAAAGTCAACACTTCTCTAGCTACACCACATAAACCAGACAAAACAGAGTAGGAAAGGTTGAGCACATGAATTTTACAGATGGAGAACCAAAGGTCAGGGAAATTAAAACACCTGCCAGGACTCTCCAGTAAGCACAGCTGGAGGTCTACACCAAGAGCAGCCATTCAGGACCTGAGCAGGATATAGCTCACAGGGGTATTTTTCTTCAAGGTAATTTCCCAATTCTCTTTTCTTCCATATTAAAAAATTAAAAATAAAAAAAAAAAAAAGAAGAAAATTAACTCTTAGAATTCCCATATTGAAAGAAATCTCACACAATGTCTACTCTGAGTTTCAATTCAGGGAATTTTTTCTCCCCACTGCTGCAGCTCCTCACACAAAGGACGTCTTACCTATTGATTGATTGATTGATAACTTTTGCAAACACTTTACCATTATAAACCAACAAGGCCAGAGAAAAATGTTCAAGCAGGGTCTGCATTACCTATTCAAATTCATTAGCTCTATCAGCCTTCTCAACCTCTTATGTTTGATTAAGTCTCATCTCCCACAAACTGATTAAATCCAGTCAGCCTCTTTAAATTATCATTTCTCATTGGTCCAGCAGTGCTAAATGTTTCTAAATGTGACAGCAATCTAGTTTTAAACAAACCAGCTGCAGAGCCTACAAAATGATCCTGGTCATTGCTTTGATAGATTCCCCATGTCCATGAACCTGCCCTGGCACAGATGGGCCACGCAAGGCCAGAGGAGCCCTGAGCACACGCACCACTATTTCAACAAATATTGCTCTGCACACACAAAAGCCCAAAAGAAAAGGCCTAAAGGCCAATGGTAAAAGGAAAGCAGCACAAGCAGCACATCAGAAATACAGAAATTCACACAAAGGTCCTGAGCCTGCCATTCAGGGGCTGCTGACCCAAACACACTGGACACGTGTCTCAGATTCAGCTGCTCTACTTGCACACGTACACCTCTAAAAACCTCTCTTTTGAAATTATTAACTTTTTTCTTTAAATAGTAAGCAAGACCCTAGCTGTCTTTCTGACACCAAAAAAAAAAAAAAAACAAAAAAAAAAAAAAAAAAAAAAAAAAAAAAAAACAGAAAAAAAAAAAACCCAAAAAGAAATCCTTCCATTATCACCTGCCTGGCAGTGGGAGGAAGTGAACACGCCACTGCCTGAAATGGAGTTTATGGATAAAAGAGCATCAAGTCTGATGTTATCTAAAGACCTTGGACCCAAAATTCATTTTTAGAAATGAGATCATTCTTAGGCAGGTGAGTTTGTATCCACTTGCACAAATGAAGAGCCCCTGCCATTATCCTCCCTACACGCAGCATAGTCTCTCTTACGAAATGTTCTGATCATTTCAGCAAATTAATGAGAACCAGATGGCTTTTTTTTCCTTTTTCAACCATTGCTCTCCAAATTGTACAGGGCCACTCACGGTTCTAAGTAGTACCACAACAAATATTAGAAATACAGAGAAATATTTCAACACTGTGTCAAGCTGGGATGATAAATGTGAGAGAAATCTCTTGAAAAGGAAAAACTCTGCCATTGGCCAAATTAAGGATGACTCTGCAGCAAAGAAAACTCCTGATATAAAGTGTTCTTCTGCAAACACCATTTTTCTGGTTTGACCTCTCGTAACAGATACATAAACAAGCATATGCGCAAAGAGAAGTTTTTTTCTCCAGGGGTTTGTGCTCCCTCAGCAATTGGGGAATCTTTGTAAAAAAAAAAAATTATTAGCAGGTCCCAGGAGATTGCTCTTTGTGTTGCTCAGCTGAGCTTTCTGTCTTCCAAAGGTAAACAGCCTTTTCAGCCACAGCAGTAACACGATGCAGGCAATCACCAGTCATGTTGAATTGCCATCAAACCACTGACGTTTAGTAAATTAAAGTCCCCAGGCCATCAGCTGTGCTCAGGGCCGATTTCAACCTGAGGATGTTCCATTACATTTTTTTTCAAAGGAACTTCTTTTTTTTCAACCTGGGAAATTGCAAGTGATTGCATTCAGCAAGCAAATAATAGAAAATTCATACATGCTGGAGAATAGGAATGAGAAGCCTAGAAAACATCAAATGAGGACAAGGATTTGGTGATGATAACAGGAGAAAAAAAGCTTGATATAGATGTACGAGGGCAAACTGCTGCACTTGGAACCACTGGAATCCAGAACAGCAGCAGACTGACACTGTCTTTGTGAAAACAGTTTAAATCACCAAGCATGTATCATCAGTCTGGGGGGTACAGCAGCAACTTTTTTTTTTTTTTTTGCCTTGAAATACCCATTTCCATTGAAAAACCTGACTGCATATATAAGCCTCTTATACTTACAAGCTCCTCAGCCTCATGTGCTCAAGATCTGGAGTCCTCAACACTTAAAGATGCAGAAGTATCCCCACCCACAGATCTGAAAATCACTTGAAATCACTTTGTGGTGGGCTTGTCACAGATGGAGACTTCTCAGGCGTGCAGCAGCAATCAAACCTCAGCTAAGGACTCACAGGCACACTCTCCACATCTACACATTGAAACTCTGTTATTAGAATTAATAGAATTAAATATATAAGTATATATAAATAATTAAGTAATTAGTTCAAATTCTAATTCAATTCCAATGAGCATGTTTATCAAATATTTTCTCCTAAAATTAAAACTTCCTCTCCACCTCCTCTCTGGCACACCCAACATACATCAACAGAAGTGCCACAACTTCTCAGTGGGTTGGATCCATGAACCACAGAGTGCATTGAGAGGTTGGAAATTTTGGTTAAACCAAGCAGGACAAGTCAGCTCCATCCTCAGCAACATCTCCTGCTGTCAGAGGCTCTTATGATGGTGTCTCACAACTGATTAAGCCTAAAGCCCTAGGCTTGGATTTCTTGATAGAGATGCCCTGCTTTGTTTATTAGCCTGTAATTTGTTTACTCTCCTTTTTCCAGACTGGAACTCCTGCGGGACTGTCAGGACAGACAATTCAATCTGAACAGGCTGCCTAAATACACCCATCCTGGGGCACACCCGGCGGCTCTTTGAGGCTGGCAGCTGGCACCTGTGGCCTTCGGTGCGGCTCTCTCGGACACTGATGGAGGAGGACAGCTGGTGGGGCTGGCACGAGGTGCCACCTTTGATTGATGGAGTGATCCGAGTGTCACCGGCTCGTGGGCTGTCATTAACAGCCTGCCTTCCTCCGAGCAGGAGGCAAAGCACCGCGGCTTGGGCTGCTCCGAGAGCAGGGTCTGCCCGCATGCTGGCCGACCTCCCAAAGACACACAGCCTCCTTAAACTCCTTATTTTCACAGTTAAACATGTATTTTTGCAGATAAGGAGTACAGAGCATTGCAGCACACAACTACGTAGAAGCCACTCCCTTTTGCGTGGAAATTCCGGTGGTTTTTATGGATAAACGAGTCGTAAAACATTTTGTTCGGGCTATTTAATTCATCAACTAGCTGGACAGCAAATATGCTAGGATGTTAATTTAACAGAATTATTCCCCTCTCAATAAGGTAAATGTTAGATGAAGATCATTAGGCAGGCTGGCAGCCCTGTCATCCTCCTTCTGCCAAACCCACAATGTGAAGGAGCTGCTAAAGAGGCTCTGGCAATGGGAAGGTTCCTAATCCCTGAGTGGATCCTCCTGCTGCCATGTTTCCTGTATTTTTGAGCTAGTTTAGGTTTGTTCCTTCACCCTACTGTTACATTTGTCTTTTAGAATACCAAAGCTATGATTTCAAAAGTCAAATATCCACATGAAAATCCGTCAATACATTCAAGGGAAAATAAAGCCTTCTGCCTAAATGCTGCTCTGTGTGTCACATCACAGCCAGGAACCCTATTTCTGATGTGCTATCGAGTTTATTTGACCATCAAATAAAATAACTTTCACAAATTGGGTTAGTGTTTTTCCCCATGGGAAGTGCCATTACTTATAAGTAGATCTTGACCTTACAAATGAACTCCATCTGCCTTAGATAGTTTAAAAAGGAGACAGAGTTTCTGGCAGTTGTGTGATTGAGGGCTGCATTCCTCTTCGGGGGGGGAAAAAAAAAAAAAAACGTTACTCCATTTCCACAAAGTTCAGATCTCTAAACTGAAAAAATCTTTCAGTTTAAATAAACTAATAAAAATAGCTCATAAAATATTAGCTAATAAATAGCTAATAAAAGTACTTCTTTTTTCCCCCCACTCTCAACTCACTACAATGACTTAAGGAAGACAAAAGTCTAAACAGAGGAGAAGAAATACTCCAAATTGCAACAAGGAACAGTGTAAGGGAACTCTTGCATGGAGCCCTCCTAAAATGATTTGGCCTGCTCCTGGCTACAGAAAAATACAGATGAAGTCTTAAGAGAACCACCTGAGTTTTGTTTGTTTTTTTTTTCCCCAGAAACTATAAAATAAATCAGAACTGTTAATGATTCTATGACAACATAACACTGCACTATTTTTGCTTGTTCTAGTAGCAGATGGTAGATATTGAAGAACACCCCAGACTTCCAGGTTGGAAACATTACAATTCAGCTGAATCTGATCTCATTTCTCATGTCTCAGTCCCTTATTTCTAGATGTTTTCCTTTGTCTTAACTTTTTAAGGTTTGATAAATTCTTACAGCAGGGGCTTTATTTTCCTGGGCATTCACAGAGCACCAGCACAGCCTCCAGCACCAACACACACCCAGTTAGCGTGTAGGACAAGCTACATTTATTGCATTTTCCTGACATCGTTACCCATTCAAATCTCCATAGGTACTCAAGTTGCTTTCATCACTATCAGATTCATTTCTAAATGCACATAAAGCAACAGGACGAACATCTGGGCTGTTATTTATCTATGTTCTTCCCCAACATTAGGAATTCTTCTATCTAATGTGGCAGAGCCGAAGCCAATACAACTCCCTTGTGTTTACTTATCTTCATGAAAAAGCTACTGAAGCATCTCAAAACTGTGCCCCTCTGGGTCCTGAGCAGGCTGACACGTCTCTCCCTCGTTTCCATTCCATTTTTGTTCAACTGGGGCTGCATGACATGGTTATCATCTCATGTCTGAGCCCACGACTGCTCAAAGCCTCCCTCTTCTATGCGGATAGTGCTTTTGTAGAGAAGATAATAAAATTTATTCAGCACCTCTTAAAAGTCTCCTCACATAGGAAGGCATGTGGAGAAAACAGCCTTTCAGAGCTTTGAAGCTCTATACCAAAACATCTGTTCGGGTTTCAAGGAGTTTGCAGCCCAGTGCCCAGAGCTGTAAGTTAAGAATCCTTCAGAGCTCTGGTACAGCTTTTTTCAAACATCTCCCTGCAATCAAACGGAGAGGTTTGAGCTTAAATACAAACTGTAATACCTCTTCCCCTCTCCACATTTTTAGGGCTCTTTATCTAATTCTTCCAGCAGTTTTTCCTATAAAATCTATTATGATGTCTCAGCAAGAAAGGTTTGGATTTTTTGGGTATATTCAGTTGGAAAGACAAGGGTCAACTTGCACGTTAGACAACAAATCCCACAGTAGCATGTAAATGGACCCATTAATCAACATAATCATCCTAATATTTACCACTTGTTGTAAAGATGAAAACTTTAGAAGACATACAAGAACACACAAAACCACTTTAAGAACAGCTGGAGCTCACAAGCTCAAAAGTTCACTGAACTAAATCAATTCACTTAAATCACTGAACTAAAACAACTGCTGTTTGACCTGGGAAAAACAGAACAGGATACAAACACCACAATCTTCCAAAATAATCCCAACTTGTGACCCAAGGGCTTCCTGGGCCAGCAGAGGTTGTCCCTGCACACGAGAACCACCACATATTCCTCACAGCCACATCTTGAACCTGCAGAAACATTCAGCCACCAGATCATCCTGCACAGAGACTTCAAAAACCAGGCTCCGTGTGAAGAATAATCTTGCTCTGTATATTTTTTAAGTAATTCAAAATCTTCATGCCATGCTTTCTGATTCTTCAATTATGAAAGAGAATGAGCAGTATCCCCTATTAGCTTTTTCCATATTGTGATTAGCAGACCTTCACCACCATTCCCTCACTGTCCCCTCTTTTCCAGCTGTCTTTCCATGTACTAAACTGTTCAGTCACTCCAACCTTTTCTTTAAATTTAAAGCTATTTGTTCAGTCATTTCATCCTTTTCTTTAAATTTAAAGCTATTACCACCTGTCTGGCAAAGAATGGTTTGAAATCCGACTTCTCATTGACCAGAAGAAAGAAATATGCAGATACAGCACATCTACAGGACAGCTTCCTTCTTTAAACAGATAAAATCTTGAGCAGAGGCGGTAAAGAGAGAGCCAAGATTCTTCTGGATCACACCAAAATACCAAAAACCCTTTTCACAAGGAATATCTCTGCCACAAGGTCTACAAGGACAGCTCACATCACCTTATCCAGCAGTATTTTCCACAATTCCCCTCAAAATTACTTGTGCTCTGTGAGAAATACTTTCCTAATTCTCTCCTCTTTCACTTTTTCCTTAATGAACCTCTAGGATGAAAACCCCTATGGCCCTCATATTGCTGAGTTTGGAAGTTACCAGCAGTCACAGCTTCAATGAAACAAAAAACTGATGACACTTTACAAAGACCACAAAACAGAAGTTTAGAAGATTCTCAGTTTAGCTATCCTTTAAAGTCTCCTCTGCCTTTTTCTCTTTAGAGTATCAGCAATCGCTGAGAAGAATTTCTCATGCGGATAATTTGATTTTTATCCGTGGAGTGGGCGGAAAGGACTAAAAAGATGATTGTTGCTGGCCTGACCAAAGGAAGGCTGGGAAGAATTGAACTTCTGCTCCTGGATAAACCAGATAAGGAAACACTCAGAGGGGAAAAGCCTATTTACACTGAAGGACAGTGCTGGCACAGAAACAAGGGGTGCAAACCAGCTGTGAATAAACACCTGCTGGACATCAGACAATGAGGGTCTATTCCAGTTTTCCCAGGGAAGTAGTGGGGGCAAAAAGTGGTCATACCTCTAAAATGGAGTTTGATCAGCTAATGAAAGGGCTCATGTGATGTGATTGCTTATGATGGCAGCAAAATGGACCTAATGACCCAGGAGGTCCCTTTGCAGACATTTATTCTCCTGGTGAGGGGTCAGCCTGCACAATGAGTAAAAAGAACAGGTAATAGTAGACCTTGTGTGAAATTCTGGTGAATTTTCTAAGTTTTGCCCAGGACCGCAGGAAGGATGCATTTTCAGTACAGGTACACAAGTGGGGCCACTGCAGTTTTATATAAAAGCCTACCAAGATACTCATTTTTAGACAATTTGAAAATTATCAATTCAGTGCAGCTAAAAAGCACACAAATACTAAAAAATTAAAATAAAATGGAATAAAATGAAACAAAATGAAATAACATTAAAATAAAAATAATAAAAATAAAATTAATTTTAANATAAAGACTTCAGATCCAGGAAATATAGATTTCTACAAAACTTGATTTCCTACTGAAGTGGGAGAAAGAGACAGCAGTCTTCAGCATTAATCTTCAATAAATACAATTTTTAAGCTTCTCTAACTGTCCTGGCTTCAGGTGCTCAGCAGCCAATCAGGACATTTTGCTACTGAATTAGTCCAGAGGAAGATTTTGAATTCTTCACAAACCAAGATCAGTCACTGAAAATGGTATCTCCAAGCCAACAGCACGTGGAGCACACACCCAGCAGTGCCATGGGCACCTGCAGCCCTCCAAACAAACATCAGCTGAAGCAGGAACATCAACTCACCCATGCCAGAGAGGGCAGAGATCTACCTCACTTTCCCAGGACTTCAGCAGTCTTCATTCAGGGGTGGAACAGGGCACTGGGACACAGATTGTGATCGAGTCCATATGGATCCTTCTCTCTCTCGTTTTTCAACCTGGATTGTTTCTTGGTCAGACTTTTCCTTTAAACAGTGTTGTGGTAACTTTACAAAATCTCATCTGTTCAAATCACTCAGAACAGTCCCTCATTTGCAGTCAGCAGATGCTTTGCTTTTGAATTTTCCATCCATCACACACCCAAAAAAGCTTTAATTAATAAACCTCTATTTAGCTTTAATACAAACACTGTATCTCTTTCACAAAACCAAGATTTCTCTTACAGTGTGGAATTACATTTTTAAAGGACTGCATAAACCATGTCAGAAAGACATTCACCAGCTTCTCAAAGGGGTTGCAGTATTGCACCATCAACAGCAAGGTGGCTTGCACTGGATATAAGAGATTTTGAAGACCAGAAAAAACCATTAGCTCGTTTAATTTGATCAGTCACACAAGGCAGTCTCCCCACAGTCCCCCCCCTGTATTAAGCTCATACCTTTAGTCCAGCCAAAAGTCTCCCAGAAAGTCATTCTGTCCTGATCTGACTACACCAAAAGCAAGGAAATGTACTATCAACACAAAGTTTGGCTCTCTCTATCCAGAAGTGCCTAACTTTTAATTTTCCTGTCCTTAATTTGGAGCTGTTGGTTATTCACATGCCCTTCCCCACTAAATTAAAGGCCTGCTATCTGTCCCAGTGATGTGCAAAACAGAGCAAAGCCCAGTACTGCAATTCAGTCTGACAGAAAACTTTCCCTTGTCCAACTGCAGCAGCTTCCACAGACTCATGAAAAATCACACTTCTAATTCAGCTACACCAATTTATACCAGGAAGAAATATGACCCTCATAGCCTCAGCAGCAGTTTACAATAAGGTGCTAAAGGATAATGATTTGCAAGAATATTTATTAATAAAATGCAAATTATAACAAAGCTGATGCTAGCACTTATCTCACATTCCTTTTTCTCACCTATCCAGGCTGTGTTCACAGTAATGAAACAAATCTTCATTCTCGTATTTATGCTCTGTTCAAAATTTCTGTGCTTCCCTACACCTCTACTCAGCTGTATCTGAATGATGGCAACCAGATAACATGATTATAAAAATAAATCAGAACAGTGCAGAAATGATCTTTTGGTGTTTTTTTTAGTCTACAAAATGAGTCCCTTCCCTCTGCTTCATCTCCAGTCACCACAGTTAACAAACTGTGCTCTCTCATAAGCAAAGTGATTTTTCTCAGTGGAGAAAGCAGACTATTTCTGCTTTAAAGAACAAATATTTAAACAATCCTCGTGGCTCCTAGAATTCCTCACATCACAAGTTTCCCATTTAGAAACCTCCTCCCACATACACACCCCACCAGGCTGTGTCGGTGGATGGGCTTAAAATAAAGATTGCCTCCTTCATTATACAGTCCTGCTCTAACCCTTGCACTCTTCTTAGAGACAAAAGAAATCAGGATTGCTATTTAAATTACACAGCATGCAATACACTGGAGAAAAACTAGGAATTTTAGCCTTTAAGAGGTGATACGGACTTCCCATAAAGGTGTGAGGTTTAACTGTGGATGCATCCCACAAGGAAAAGGGAGAGCACAGATAAATCCTGTTTGGGCACTTCAGAGAAAATCAGAACTGTAACACAACTTGGAAATCAAACAGCAGTCTGAGGAAAGCCATCCTCACCAGGACACCAGAAACATTAGGACAACTAAACCCACAGACTCTGTCCAGTCCCTTCTGCTCAGTGAGGTCCATTTTCACTGCTCTAAGCATCTCTAACCCTCAGCCAGCAGCTGAAGCCAGTCTTGGCAATAACAATTAAAACAATACTAATTTACAGAGAAAATCCTACTAACTGTAGGCTTTATAGACTGCAGAGCAGCATCTCAGGGCAGATCCCCGAGCAGCCTGAGAGATCCTTCTCTCCCCGCCTGTGGGATGAGAACATTCAATGTGAGAGTGCTGCAAATATCACTGTATTAACACTGCCTGCTGCAACAGAAGTGAACAATTGCAAAGAGCCTTTGTCAAGCCGTGTGGAGCACTTTGCAATGCTCTAACTGCGTCAGAGGAGCTGACCTGCTTGCGTTCCAGCAGGAGTTTTGAGCTGACTTCAAGTCGCACGCAGGAGTTAAGAGAATGAAGAGCCGCGCTGGAGTTGTTTTACAAAAGCAGCCAACAGCGAGGTCTGCTTTTGTTAATATAATCATTATATGAAAAAGATGTCAAATGCTAGCTTTTATGCCAGCTGAAACTTCGTCTTGGGAAAAACGCTCTTTGAAAGTTGCAATCACTCTGGCTGCCTTCAAACCAAGCATTTTAGACCAAAAGAATCATTTTAGTTCCTTTTTATTTTCCCCTTCACACGAAGCCCAATTATTTCCTTGCTATAATATGATGTTTCCACCTCTCCAATTGCTGGCAGATGTCCAGCCCACCCAGTACCCACAGTTCTCACCAGACACCCAACCAGGACTTCAACTTCCAGCCAAATCCATTCTTGAAATACCTTCCCAGACTCCCAGCAGGAATTTCCCATCCAACATCCAGTTCCCACCACCTTCAGAAATCCTCTCACTCTACAGCCTCAATCCCTCCTCCTGCTCCCAGTAAGGCTCCTGCCTCACAAATTACTCCCCTAGACTGATCTTATATAGAAATCCTTTAAGCCCAAACTCACCTAAAGCATTTTGATAATAGAAAAGCATCTAGGTGTGGATTATTTTATACCTAAGTGAAATGCACAGGGAGATACAGCCAGACTACCCCAAGCATAACTTATCTTTAAGCCAGTGTGACAATCAGAAGAAACAGCACAATCAGAATCCCCCATGGCTCCTCCATTAATATGAGACTTTGCCTATAGCAGCCATGGAAAATTGCATCGAGGTTTGTATGGTATTTCATATTAGCTGTGGGAGTGATACTGAAGGTCACAGCAAAAGCACTGCGTCTGCCTAAAGTTTTACTCAGTAGCAGCCCAGAAGATTGTCCAGGGAAGTTTAAAGAAAGCTGCAAGGGACAGAAGAGATCTCCAGAGGAGACTTTGGGCAAGGTGAAGTGTATACAGCAATAAACCTACAGCTCAAAAATCACTCACAGGCACAAGCACTCGGCTTTGCTCCCCGTTAAATCACACTTCCCTCCCACAGATAAGAGGTGGTAGGAGAGCTCTGCGCCAGCCAGAGGAACAGACTGGGATGAGTGGGGAGAGATTAATGGAAAACTGAGAAAAAAGGAGGATGCTCAAGATAGCAAGCAGCAGCTCTGCAGGGCAAACAGGGAAGAGAAACTGTTCAAAAAGCAGATTTAGAGAACTGGGTGGCAAATGTCTAGGAGTCACCGGGGCTTGGGACTGCAAACAGATTTCCTAGTGATGGAAGAAATGAGACACTCATTCTTTACCCACACAAGCCTTACTTCTGGAGTGATGAGTCTTCTTCCCCTGGAGACTCAGACTTCCACAACTCTGAAAACTGGAATTTTCTCTGAGCTTCATTTCCGATCCATAAATTAATGATGCCATGTCTAGCTCCTGGGATCTTCCTGCAAGCAATACTTTTAACTGTTGTGCAAACTATACAAATATCACTCATGACCACAGAGGATACCAGGACAATCACAAAAAGAGGCAGTTCTGGTTTTAGCCTCTTCAGAAGAAAGTAAGTTATTTGATACTAAGAATGAAGCACCTCTTTCTTTTTCTTCTTCAAACTAAGAAAGCCAAATAACTTCAAAACTTTGCCAACAGGACAGTTCCTATAAGTTAGGGAAAAAAAAATATGTAAATAACTAACAAAATTCACTGGTGCCAGCCCAGACAGGACCAGATCTGCCACTGCTTGCTCTGCCCTGAGAGGTGGGACCTGCCGGGACTGCTCATGAAAACCATATATCTAAGAAAGAGGAACATGCGATGCCAATTGCATCTCCTGACTGCTTTAGAACAGCTCCTCCAGTTTAACCCAGAAGGGCCTTCACACACCATTTAAAACAACTCACATGTGTCTTTACAGTAGATAATTCTTCTCTTTTAAAGAGGGAAGTAAATTAAACTCTGAACCCTAATCACATTAATAGCCCCGCCTGACACTATAAATCACTGATGTAGCTTTTCATTTGTGCCCATAAATTACCGACACCACGTCCTCCTGCAGAAGACTCCTTCTCCTTAAAAGCACATTAATATGTTTGCACCCACTCTCCTTTTTAAATACACTGGCTCGCACAGTCAGCTTTCCTAGTGCTCTAGGCACCGATTTCAAATTTCATAATCAATGATACCATTTTGCTTCACGGCAGTAATTTGATTACTGCTCTTGGGTGTGACAGGCATTTGTGACCATTTCTGCCCATCTTCATCTGAAATTCCTAATCTTCCTTCCTTCCCTCCTCCCTGCAAAACCTGTGCAAAATTGATAAAATAACATCAATAAATCAAGGTCCTTGCATTTTCCCCGAAGTGACTGTATTTCAGATTTCTTCTCTGAAATACAAACAAGGACACAGTTCATCTAGTTCAACAGCATGACCGAAAGGGGTATAAAATGATGATGATGTTTTGTGGCAGTTATTGCCAGTTTAGTTAATATGACTGACTGTTTCTCCTGTGTAAGCTGTCTCTTCTAGATTACCCTATCTTTGAAATAATCACCACTACCACCTAGCATTTAGTAATAATTTACTCCACAGCAATTGGTATGACAGAGCCCACGTCAGCTGAAACAATACTGCAACATTCAAGGAAAAAAAATAATTAATTCACATTTGTTTCTGACAAGTTCAGAGTCCCTGCTGACCAACCTGTCCACTGCACTGTTGAAGTACGGTAAATTTACAACTTTTCATATGCAGCATCAAATGAACAGAGTTCAAACTAAAGTTGCCACTTTCTTCCCACTAATTTCAGAAGTTTTAATGAGAGCAAGAACAGGAGGCAAGAAATCTGTGTATTAATCAAGTTCTAAAACAGGCTGCAGGAAGAGGCCTGCCCATCCCTGGATTTGGCTGATTTCATCAACCACGCAATTCTTAAGGACACTTAAATCCACTTCCATTCCCACAAACATCTGGAGAGACTGAAAGTAGCATGCAGCCAAAACTCAACTGAGTTTTCTTTCAGGGCAAGTGGTTTTTTTCAAGGTTAAGTAATTGATTTCTCTCTTCTTCTACCCCCCATTAATACAAAGGTTTTCAGAGGCAGGCTGGGGATCATACATACATTCACTTAGCCAGGGTTGAGTAAAACAGAACTTTTCTGGTTTTTCCCCTCACCCATAATTTTTGGTTGAGATAAAATACTGCATGTGTGATACACAGATTTAGACTATGGAAGCTTAGAACATATGACCTAATTAAAAAAAAAATATTTCCATGAAACAGGCAATTCAAGTTTTTTTTCTCCTAACTGCTTTTTTAAAGTACCTGATTCAAGATATTTGAAAGTAACTCATGACTTCAGATTCCATAAAGTATTCTTTTGTCCCTTGAGCTCCCTCTGAGCAATTCAGTTTTCTTCTGTTGGGCACCCACACTGACATAAGAATTTCCATTAAACTTCTATGTGCAAACATGATGGAAAGAAAAAAAATTACAACTGCACAACAGAAAGTCCATAACTGAGACAGAACTAAATGGGCCTAACAGTAAAAGAAGTTTCAGCTTTAAGTTAACTGTTGACTTAGGGCAAAATAATTGTCCAAACTGTCGTATTTAATCCTTATTAATTATTTGTCCCATGGGAGAAAAATATGTCAAGAGGTAGATTAGGTAGAAGGAAACATTAACATGAGGAACCAGCGTCAGATACAGTTTTAAGAGTTTTTAATCTCTTCCAGGAGTTAAAGCCCAAAAGCTCACACATGAACTTTGAAAAGGGTGAAGCAGCAGAACATAACTGAACTAAAAATTTTCTTTAAAAAGAACAGTGCACATTTCTGAAATGAAGAAATCGTTCTTGTCCGTTTATTAATTCCTTCTTCTTGACATTCATATTTCTATCATAAATTAGCTGCAATTTTCTTTTCTCACAAGATGAAACCTGTGCTAGTAGACAAGTTCATATTCACTGTGAATTACTGAAACATCCACGTAACATTTTTTCTCACAGATTATTTTCACAGAAATTCCTTTTGAGCAAGGTAGAAGCAAGTTCTTTGACAATGCCACAGCTGCAGCAATTTGTTTTGCTCTTATAGGTTCTATTTGCTGAGCTAATAGACACTCATCAATTAAACACCAAAAGGGATTTTAAATTTAAACTTATCATTCTGACTTCAAGCTACATATATGAGATGGAGCTGAAAAGAAATAGCAGATCTGACCTACAAAGCTGCTTTGAGGAATTATAGCAGGAAAGTGGCTTCACATTTTGCTGCTCTTCAATACCATCTCTTTGTTCGCTGTTCCTTTCAGACTGAAAAGACTTTACCATTTTTCTTATGGCCAACGTGTGAGGAATTAAAAAATAAAATAAGAAAATGATATCTTAAGCAGTGGTTGGATAGATACTATTGCAAAAATCTATATCCCCACATCTCTATTTGCCAGCGTCACAGTTTGTGGAACAGAGAACAATTCAGTATTTCAAAGGAAGCCAATAACCATCATGAGAGCTCCCATGGGTGACATTACTTAATCTGCAGTTTCATCTTCCAGAGGAAAAAGAAGACTACAAGGAAAAACTATTTCCATAAACAAGGGTCTTAAAGGCCAAGGAGAAAAAAAAAAAAATTTGGGTAAATTTAAAAATTCGGGCACTTCTGTCCAACGATCCTGGTCATGCCCTTCCTACCCTCAAAGCTGGGGAATAATTTAAAGGCAGTGAAAGCTCAAGATTTTGGGAAATGCAGATCTTGAGGAGCATGATATCAAAAGGGGCCAATAGGAAGAAGGAATTTCTTTAGTTCTGCATCAGACTCCCCGTGGCTCTATCAAAGCAGCAGCAGTAACACACTGCACCTTCCAGAGCTTGTGCCCCCAATACACCTCACATGAGCGACTCCATCCCTGCCAGAACAAATGTTCAAGCAGTTTGTTACTCCTCATCCTCCTCTTTGATCATTGCAAAGCTTTGAACAGTAACAGACTGCTGAGGAGAGCAACCAGCACCAAGAGGGAGACAGCGTCTGCTACAGCTGATACGCTCTGCACAGAGACAGCGTGCAAGGGATCTCCAGGGGAGGAAAAGCAGAAGGAATCGTAGGCACTTCATCCTACAAGGATCAACAAATCCCACAGACAGACTGCAATTACATGAAATTGTTTTGCAAAAGGAAGTATAAGAGGAACAGAAGTTACCTGCAATTTTATGGTTCTCATTGAAATGCAACTGACATTTTTAGGAGACCGAGGAAAACGGGCATTATTTATGTCTATTTGGAGGACACAGGGAAAGCGAGAAGGGAAGAGAGGAAGATTCTCTTCTGCCAGTTTTGAGATCAGGCAAGTGGCTTAGCTAAATAAGCAAGGTCTTCAAAACTATACTGATAATAATTTAAAACTATAAGCAAAATCTGCATTCCACTGGCAGAGCTGTAAAACTTGCCTGGAGACTACACACAGTGCTCTAATCACACTGGCTCCTCAGAGCTGACCCATAAAAGCAAGAGCAATGACTGACAGATGTGATAAAAGTTTCTGACTCGCTTTTTGGGGGAACAAGCCACTGATTTGTATTTGGAAGCTATTCCAAACTGCGCAGAGAGTCATGTAGAATAAACAGCCTTTTGCTCAGCTGCCAACATACCAGCCTGAGAGCTCGGCGAGGTGACTTCAGACAGAAACAAAAAGCCTCTGTGTTTCTACCTACTACAGCTTGCACTGAATTCCCCTCTCTGGCACAGAGGATCTCGGTGCCAGGGAGCAACAATGAATTCACAGGCCAAAGCTCACATCTGCTGCATGGCTTTGAAATCCTTGCTTGCTTTTACAGACTTAAACTCCACAGGAAGCCAGAGCCCAGTGCCACTTGGAGGACCCCACTGACCACTCAGTGGCCACACAGACAAGTCTGGAGACCTTCATCACTCAGCAGTTTCAGGTTTTGAAGAGCTGCTTCATCACTGATTTATGACCTGAGTCTCCAGAAATCTTTCTTCTTGGTGCACATCTGCTGGGATTAGAAGGTTCAAGGTGCCTCCAAATGTTAATCAAGAAAATGGGAAGATGGCTCCTTCCACAATCCACAAACACAGAATCTATGAACCACAGAATGGTCTGGGCTGGAAGGGACCATAAAGATCATCTGGTTCCCTCTGCCATGGCAGAGACACCCTCTGTGAGACCAGGCTGCTCAAAGTCCCATCCAGCCTGGCCTTGAACACTTCCTGGGATAGGACAGTATGCTGCTTTTCATATTGAAAAGGAGATTAAATACAAAATTATCTCCTGTGTAAGTCTGCCCGGAAGTTGCTGGCAGAAATGTGTTTCAGCCTTGGTCGTTGCTTCACCAAACCAAGCACCAACCTGAACAGCTGAGAGCTTCTCCCTCTCCCCAGACTGCGTAGGAGCTCGCTCTGAAATGGAACCATCAGCTGAAGGTCTCCCCTCCGCACCCAGAATTCAGACCAGTACAACTTCAGTTACCAAATGAAATGCTATCTGTGAGCAAGCACGAGCAGCCTTTCAGCTGTGACAGGAAAGCAGACACAGGGTAATTCTTGTCTTTATTCACACATCATAGACTGACTGCAGTGATTTCAAAACACTTGCCTTCTTTTCTCTGCAATACATACCATATCATTACCCCCCGAGAGGCCACTTTACACTTGGCTCTCCTGCCTCCTTTCTCCTGCTTTGTTGTATGAAGTTATATGGAAAATAATACCTAAGCAGCTCCGCATACTGCAGGGAAGTAGCTTAAAACATCACTCAGTTTTTCTGAAAATTTTCATGCCACTGTAAACAAAAAAAAAAAANAAAAAAAAAAAAAAAAAAAAAAAAAAACACAAACAAAAAAAAAAAGTCAGTCATTATACCTCAAACTTGACAGCTTCTTTTGGATCGAAAACCATAAATTAAGTAAAAAATATTTATTTATTCAAACACATGGGTTTGCTTTCCACCAAAACACTTCTGACAGCTGCAAAGATGACAGTAACCTGTGATACCTGCTCTGCATCACCCTTGTGGCTGTCTTGTTATTTCTGGAAACCCAAAAGGTACCTCCTGAAAAATCAAATCATTCTGTCCTAATTAGAAGCTTCTGAAGACAAGCTTCAATTGGGATGTACACTCCCCACACATTAAAACACTAATTCAGAAAGCAGGAAGCCCTTCTCAGCATGTCCTTCAGATGAGAGGTTGCAGGCTTAAAAAACACCAGGTTTGAAACCCAAGCTGAAAACTCTGCTGTTTAATAATGAAACACAGCAGTTGCGTTTCAGCTTCTAGAGTTCTAGTAATAAATAAAACCCTGAGTGCAGCAAGACAGGTTTTGAGAAGCTTCCTCACACTCACCAAGTTTTACAGGACAGGCATTTGACCTCTTGATGCAGTTAGTATTTTCATTAGCAGTGAAAATTCAGTTGCTTTGTACACTTTTCTGCAAAAATAGAACTTGTCTGTAGCAGCCTAGGAACTAGATATGACCCCATTTGGGCTCTAAATTACTGATGCAAACTTTTCAGGGCAGATATCCAGTGATTCAAGATCAACAATCTGACATTATTTTTGCCCGTGTGCTACCAAAAGCCAAAACACGCTTTGGGACTTTTTGACAGCATGTGTGGTTCAGGCAGCAAAAGCGTCGTGCCCTGAAACCAACAACACTAACAGTTACATCACATCAGCATACAGTTTCTTAGAAAACACTCCAACTCTCAATTTTCACCTACTTATAGCCTTGTCATTTCCCTTTAAGTCTCCCAATCAAAGTACTGGTTCACCTCACAAGGATAATTTATTTTTTACCTTCTATGCAAGTGCGTAATCAGGCAACTCTAACCATGCTCTTTAATTAAACATAATCTACTGGTAACAAAATATAAGATCTCTTTAAAACATTCTGTGTGGCTTCTAGCAGTGTGCAGCTGAAGTTACACAAATTACTGCATCCCCCCCGTGCTACTGTAAATTGGCGTAATTCTGCTGAGTCCTGTTGATTTACACCAAAGAGGGTTTTGTGGCCGGCTGATCCACATATCTTTCAAAATGAGATACAAAAATATATTTGCTACACCCCCCTGAGGCCAACTATTGTCATTTAGGCAGCACAGTCCCCTCTCCCTGCCTGCCAGTCAAGTCCAGCACTGGAGGATTCCCTTTGGCCACCTAAGCCCTGCTTCACAGGAGGCAGTAAGTACTTCATTAAGGGCTTTAATCACTTAAAAATTGAGAGAAATAGCAAAGGGGTAAAGCATGAAAGTTCCTCTCTTAAATGTAATTAACGTGTGATGTTCTGCTCTTGACTGGAACAATTACACAGGTAGGACTCGAAGTTTCAAGGCCCTCCTTGTCCGGATGCCTCAGAGTATTCCAGCTGAATGACTGTTGTTTATTCTGTAACTTTTAACTGAGAGGCCCAGAAATATAATCAATGCTCACTTTTGAAACCCTACAATTTTAATTACCATTTTCAGAAAGCCTCTATCACATATTTTATGTACAATCAATGCTGACCCATAAAGGGAAAGTACTCTCACATTTTGGTATACAAGAAGTTTGCTCTTTAAGAAGAAAACAATCAATTACTGATCATCTAACTACCTCTGTGTGCATATCTACTGCTCCTCTGTTGTTGCAGAGTAGACACAATTATGTCCCAAGAAAGCAAAAATGCTATAAAATTCCCCTTCTGATATGCTCAGTATAAGAATTTATTTATGTTGTTACTTAGGGTGATAGATTTTTTTTAAACCTACACAAAGCATTGTTCCCTGTGTAGCAGCTAAGGGGGGAAAACATAATTAAATCTTGGAACATCAAGATTTGATCAATGTGTTTTGACACTGCTTCCTTCTAAATCATTCTTAATATGTTGAGATCTGAATGCGTGTTGACACATCAAGATACCATTGTGTGAGAGTTGTCATGCATTGAAAGAAAACTTTTCTCATACATAACTCTGCTTTTAATATGTTGTAGCAGATGATGCTGTAAGAAGCTTGTCAATCCCAGATTTTGTGTTTGAGTGTTTCTTTTTGTTTCATCAGGGGTGGGGGATCAAGCTGTAATCTTTTCAAAGAGGCATTACCAAGTATCAGTGAGAAAATTACTGGCTTTAAACATGCAAGAACAATGCTTTCCTAATTAGCACACATAAATAAGGGGCATAAAAAGCCCAGTGACAGACATTGAGAGAAAAGATGTGCCAGGACATCCACATTCTCTACTTTTAGTTCACCAGAGACAGGTTGATAAAATGCTCAGGAAGAAGCCTATCTTAAATTTCTGTTCAAAGGCATTAGTTGCATTACAAAAAGCAGTGTATTTTTACATGAATTGGTGTATCAGGCACATCAAGCTCAGCTAACCTGCTGAAATCAATAGCATTTACACCAGCCACTCAGAAAAGATGAGCCAGTAGGTTTATACTTGGGACTAAAGACTTGAACTTAATAAGAATCAGCCCAACTTCTTTTTTCTCCCTCTTCAAAGGACCGAAAAGTGTTCATCATATGCAGGCACGTGTCTGGCAGCAGAGTAAAGAACAGCCATCCTGTGGCAACATGCAAATATTTGCACAAATATGCGCAGCTCAGCTCAGAAACACAAAGGATGTGCAAGTACATACATGCTATGGAACACTGAACTGAGCACAAAAGTTCACAAATCTTAAAGAAATCAGGTCACAAAAGCCAGCATATTCTCAGAAACAAGGCATAGTTCATAGTAAATACTTCAATTTTTTTTGAAGCCCAAATGATATCCAGCTGTGTTTGAACTCCCATCACTCCCTATCCCTAGGAAGTCAAGTACAGCTCAACCAAAGTGGGAGAAAAAGTAATTTCTCTTCACATGAGAAAAGAAAGAAGAAAAAGGAAAAATGGACTGAGCAAGCTTCCTCCTTTGAAGGAGTTTAAGAGCAAAGAGAAGGCAGCAATAAGGTCCTACAAGGAAAGGAGCAGAGCATCCCTGGCACCTCAGCAGCATGGTTTGACTACAGTAATATTCCACTCTTTACCTTCTCCTCCTGCTCCAGCATTGAACCTTGCATGTTAATCCCTAGAATCCTCCTTATTTAATAAATGCATTAAAGTCTATTGATTTTCAGTGACGACGAAAGGTCAAGTCAAAACAAAGCAGGAACATTTTGCAATGCATGGGGCTGTAAAGAGGCAAAAATTCCTAATAAGAGTAAGTGGTTACTGTGCAGATTGAAGAGAAACTTCAGCCAGTCAAATCCATGTCTAGTTACATGGATATAAGCAGAGAGTAATTCCACTTGGGCCAAAACTTCAAGCAATACTCTCTGTGGTCTTACCCTGAATTTATGTTTGCACGCCCAGGAGACAAATTTTAATCTCAAAACCTCAGACATTATTAGTATTTGTTTAAAGGCCAGGAAAGGCTGCTCTAATCTTTCATTGTGACGTCCTGTTCAATATGGACTAAACCATGGAAGCCAAATACTTCAGCACCCATCTTGCAGGGAAAGGGGGATAAAAACTGATCCCCTTCCACACTCCAGGGTATCCCAGGTCAAAACAGACAACGGCAGGGAAATGAGAAGCAAACCGTGTGCCTAATTTTTAGTATCTGGGACATGAAATCTTTCACACAAGGTAATTTATGGAATAGTCACATTTTCTTTTTCCAAACTTTCTCATTCCACCCAAACCTACCCACAATGAAAAATGATGCAGTGATTAGAGGCATGCTTAATTACTTCCCAGCAATAAAATTTTATGAACCAAATTCTTATCCCAGCCTGTGTATTTTCTCACTTATTTTTATATATTCATAAATATGCAAAGCCATTAAGATGATTATTAATTGCAGCAGAATGCAATTAGGTGGCTTTCCACAATAGCAGTCTTTGAAACCACAATGTGCATTCACTCTTTTTCCAGCACCTGACTTCAATTACTCAGCTCTTTGAGGATCTCTGTTATCATGATATAATGAATGTTCTACTTAAATAGCATCACTACCTGAAAGAAAGAACACTGATCTATTACTACATTAAGCTCAGCCGTGTAGTGAGTTGTGTCATATAATGAAACCTTCACAAAACTGATTACCTGCAGAGCCTCACACTGTTCACAGTGTTAGCAAGTCACATACTCATTTTGGCCACAAAGTTGTCATCTTTTCTGTCCTCCAAATAATGCTTTAAATTTTTTCTTAGACTTTTACACCATTGCTACTTAATTTCCACACTAATATTTTAAAAGGTGCTGATCCACCTCTCCCATGCGCACTGGAGGAAAACAGGGTGCTCCTGCAGAGGGGAGCAACCATTTATAAAATTATGGACACTGCACACTATAAAACACCAAAAATCTTGTTAGCAGACTGCCTTTTCAGGAGTCACTCCTCCAGAAAGGAAAACTGAAGGTCAGCAGCCTGACCTCGCTGGTGTTTACAGCATTGACTTCCCCAGCAGCCACTTACAGGATGCTTTCAGCATCTCGCTTCAGTAAGTGGTGGCAGCTTTCATAAAGGGCAGGATATTGGTACAGCTTGCAAGAACTGACATTAACTTTTAGCCTAAGCAGTAGATTCTACCTCCAACATAATCATATGCTTTTGAAAGAGTGTGCTTAAATCATTTTTGCTTCACCTGACCTTATTCCCATTCCGTGCTCCTCCCTGCCACGCACTCCCACAGGCGTCGGTGCCCACCCCTCCCTTACAGGCCTATTACAGGAACTGAAATCCTAATTTGGGAACACTTTGCCCAATTATATTGTTATCCTCTTTATTCAACTTGCTAATGGAGAGGCAAAACTCTAGGTGACAAGGAAAGCAAAAGCAGAGTTACAGGGAAACACAGAGGCTGCTGAAGTGAGCACTGAGCAAGGCAGAAGGAGGGGGTGGCTCCCAGGAGGGCACAGCAAGAGAAGAAATTGCCAGCCCTGAACCAAGGCAGCAGCAAGGCACAGGCATTTAGCCTGCACCATTCTCACAAAGTGACTGCCTGGGAGACATGAAATGTGGCAAGTGCTCCTAGAAATCTCTTCAAGTCTCTCTTGGCATTTGGCAGTTTTATTGGTTTCTGCTCTGGGAACAGTAAAGCCAACTGAAGGCACACCTGGGTGGTGGGGAGCATCAGACTTCAAAAATTTACAGCACCAGGGGTGGTGCTGTGCCCTGCATGAAAACACAACCTGTATTTCTTACAGAAATTCTCAGACATTTTTCAGCCTCAGCTGCCTACAAAGCCCTTCTAAGCAGCTCACCTACCGCTGGTTTTCCCTCTGTGAAAACCTGAGATGTTCCTAAAACTGCATCATGTTATACTGCAGCGCTATCCCGCTTTGATCCTATAATCCCCTCCAAGAGAGTGGACCCTGGCACCAGTGCCTGGAGCCCACTGGCAGCACAGGAGCCACCCACAGAGCTGCAATTTCAGCATCAAGGATTTAGGGAGGTGCTTTGGGGGAGCCCTGTACATGTACAGCAGGAGAGGGGAACTTTTGGTGGTTCAATCTGACTTGAGACGTAAATATGCTTTTTCCTTGTTGTTCAGTCAAAATATGACTGATGCAGATCCACTGCCTCACCTGAGACTACACTTCAATTTTAGGGTTGTATAACATTATCGAAAAAACATCACATTCCAGTCAACTTTTTTCTTACTAATGCTCCTTGCACTATTAAGGAAGAAAAGAAATAAGAAATTAAACATGAAGAAAATCTTAGAGAAAATTTTTTTTAAAAAAATAATAGGAAGAAATTCATAGTCCTATCTGCTTGTCCTAAAAGCTTATTTACTCATCTGTCTCTTGTCTGGGATGAAAACCTGTTCCACAGAGCCTTCAGAAGGGGGAAAAGGCATTCCAGTCATTATTGTATCAAGCTGGAGTTCATCCAGCCAAAAGGCATGACATGAATAAATGCAGTGATTAGCTAAAAGGAGACAAGTGAATTAGCAGACAGCATCCCTACTGCAACAACTATTTTTTTACTGCATAATACCAAGAAACCAAATTTACTTTCCAATTTGATTTATAGCTTCAGAACTAATGCAGCAATTAACTACAAATTGACAAGTATGTTTTACTAGCAGCCAAGATTTTAATAAAAAAAAAGTAAACTTAACCCAAAGCTCTCAAATTACTTTAAGAAATATGGATCTAGTAAGAGGCTAATATTGTTAAAATTTTTCGCATTGGCTTATGAAAATTTAACACATTAGGAAAGAACTAAGCTGAAACTGAATGCTTTAATCAAATCCTGGTGACATCATTTTTGCTGAAACAATTTGGAAAATCAGAGGGATTAAAGCTGAGATTCATTAGTAAGATAGCAAGTGAATATAAACATAATTTCTGCAATTTCTGCTGATTCAATTTTGAAAACCTACAAGATTAAAACTAAGAGCTACTTATAAGATGGCAAGTGAGCGCAAAGTTATTACTCTTCAAATCACAGAACTTTTATATGAACATAATCAATGAGAAATCACATTAAAGCTGCTTTTTACATTCATCAGATTATTTGGGAAAGATGCTAACAAAATTAAATCCCTCCTGATATGATAATATGAAACAAACACAACATTACCCAGATCACAAAAACCTACATTCCAAGATACCAGTCAAAACCCAGAATCAAACTTGTAACGCAATTCAGTGAAGTATTATTAAATTAGGCCCAAGTGTGGACCAAGGGACTCTGTCCTGTGTGCTGGCTGTTCCACACCCTGGCAGCTCGGGATGCTGCTGGGAAATCAGCCAGGCTGATTACTGTTAAAAGAAATCTTTTATTTGGCTCTTCAAACCGCTGATGTCAGCTCCTTCCACTCTTAAAAGAACCTATCTTAGATTACAAATAACAGCACAAACTGAAGAATTACAAGTAGAAATGAAGGAGAAATAAACCTGTTAGTCTAGTAGGAGTCCACACAAATTTTTCACTCGGACAATTAAGTACATCAGGTAATACAGAGAAAAGAAAGCTGGAGACATTCCTTTGGGCTCATCAGCAAAGGATGGGAATGGTTCACTGAGGTCTCAAATTCAGCTTTTCCCCCTGCCCACCAGGCACAGCCAGCAGTGAAATAATCCCTAATCCAGACCCCAAACAACTCCTGCTTCCCCCTCTGCCTTGCTGCAGAGCAAAAACCCAAATATACAGCAGTGGGGAGCCTGAACAGCCAGGTACAAACCACCAGGAAAGATACCCCACCTAACAGCTAAGGTAAATCAAGGACCATCATCCTGACCTCTCAGCAAGCAAAAGCAGCTGCTTCAGACCCCAAAGCAGCAATCAGATCCCCACTGGTGGAGCCCAAAGCCTGCAGCAGTGCCTGAGCAGCCTTCCTGCTGCCCAGGGATCCTCCTGCCTGCTTCAGACCACATCAGCAATTTGCAACGAGAGCAAATTCTGCAGTTTCTAAAGAGTCTGAGAATTCCAGCGCTCCCTGCCCTCCAGCCTGAGATTGGGGATTTTATATTTCTGTGATTCTAATAGCACTGAATTAAGACACAGGTTCTGGCTGGCAGCCTTGAGTGACCTTTTTGAAGGCCTGAAATAGATTTAAACTCAAAGTCCCTGGCAAAGGAAGCCTGGCAGGCTGCTTTTACGTGGCCAAACAGGGCTCAGGCACAGCAACACCCCCACAGACCAGATAGGATGAAAAGGGCAAGTCTCTTAAAATATGGCTCTGACTTTGAAATTCAGATGACAAGGCTTCTGTACATATGGTATTTGACAGTTCTGTAACACAGCAGATCTGGTCACCCCTTGAAAAAAATTAATCAAAGTTTCCATAAAGACGAATGTTTCCAATTCTGCTTTCATAACTTTGCTGAAGGGGTCCGCGGGTTCCAAAACCTTAGAAGGGAGCAGCCAGATTGCAGCAAATGTGTCAACTCCTGCAGCCCAGAGCTACCAAAGTGAATTTTCCCCTCTTTTTTAGATGTTTAAGGTGCGTAATTAAATAGAATGCATCAAATCCAGCTATGAAGCAAATATAACTCAGAATATATAGCTGAGCGCAGAATGATTAGTTACAAAAAAGTCAGCTCCTCAGAAAAAAATAACACAACTGGATCAGGCAACTTTATTAGAAGTCCAGAGGAGGGATGGTTGATAATTTCATGATTTAAATGTTATTTCCAGAGTTAAACTTCAAAAGCCTGCGATTCTGCGTCCATCAGACCCCACAAAGCCCTGCACCTCTGCTCCATCCCTGCTGCAAATGCGCAGTAATTTACAGGACATGAAATATTCAGGGGAACGTAAAACATCCAAGTGAATCACTGCGCTGTGCAGCCCTGTGCACAACGCCCCCAGGGATTTCTCATCCTCTGTCAGTTTAAGCCACGGAGGAGGATGAAGAAGGCCAACAAAAAAGCCAAGGAAGTCGTGGGCAGCTGTGGAAAGGAGCTCCATGTCCTGAGCGTGGTGTTTGTCCGCAAGCAGAGCACAGGAGTGGGGCGGTCACCAGGGCAGGGACAGCTCCAAGCACCTTCCCCTCCCCAGCTCTGACTGAACAATAACACCCAGCCACAGGCAGAACCAGCACAGCTGTTTGACAGATCGAGGCACCCTGGAGCTGAACTGGAAAACTACAATGAAATAAAACAGGACGTTTGTTTACCTCGAGCCCGACATCTCACTTTTACCGTGCAATTCTTTCATTTTACCAACCCAAATTGAGAGCTGGGGAAGCCCTAAAACAAACCTACGAGGAAACCACTTAAAAAACATCATGCGCCAATAATAGAACAAACTTAATTCCATGTCAGGAAGAGATGAAAAAGGGCAAATATAATGGGAACTGACTATTTCACACCAGCCTGTGAAACGCCCAGCTGTGGCAGAGAGACAGGACTGTGCAGATGTGTGGGGTATTTACTGCCACTGTGATACCTGAATAAAAACCCTTCACTTAGAGGATCACACTGTTTTGGTTATCTTTTAATTTACTGTGTTTTTAAATTACCCCTAAATCACCACATTATCACTTCAAAGCACAAACCTCAGTTCTTTTATACCTCACAGCAGCACCACGTGCAGACTGTACACATGTGGCTGGTCCCTTGTTGCTTCCCATCATAAAGAAGGTTTTTAGAGCAGCTCTTCACTCATGGCTCAGGGCCACTCTGTAGCAAGCCCTGGACACAAACAAGCAGAACAGCCTCTGTCCTGGGCAGCTCCCCATCTCATCATCTGCTCCTGTCCATGTTTATCTTACTTTTAACAAGGCAAAACCAGTTCCTATTCCTGTACCTGCTGCAGCACTGAACATGACATTGGTACTTAACAGCAACTTTAACTCATTTTGTCTAATTTGATACCTCAGATTTTAAAAAAAAAAAAAAAAAGTTTTGAGCACTTTTGCTTTCAGAAAGTTTCAAAGTGAGTGAGACCCATTTAAAAAACAGAGAGAAAAGGCCTAGAGGGCATGGACTGAAAAAAAAAATAAATGGAGGCTGTAAGACAATCATATGACAAATGTAACCGAAGCCAGCATCACTGAATGAGTAAAAACCATGTGGCAAAAAAGATTGTATAAGGGCAAAAATGAAGTGTGATAGTCCCATCACCTTTGGGGCTTCAAGGGATGAGCAATGAGAAGTCCCGGATTAGAGCTCACAGAAAACAGGGCTGAAAGGGACCTCCAGAGGTCATCTAGTCCATCTCCATAGCCCAAGGCAGGAGCAGCTCCACAGATATCGTTCCTGACAGATGTTTTTCTAACGTATTCTTAAAGACCTGCAATGATGGAGTTGCCACAACCCCCACAAGCAATCTAATGGAGTATTTCATCCTCGGAAGTTTTTGTTACAAAAGTAAATCTCAGTTCAATTGAAGCCCATCATTTCTCACCTCATCCCCCATGGACAAGGATCCCTGTTCAGAAGGGACACATTCCCTTCCCTGTGCAGAAAGAGAACAAGGCAGAAATGTCCTGAGGGACTCAGCTTCAGGGTTCTAAATTTTTTCCACTGCTGCTCCTTCTACTCTGTTTGGTTTGTAATCTTGATTTTTTGGATGGCATACTGAACATGGTAACAGGACAGAAATTTTAACTGATCTGTCCTGTCCACAAATGGTTACTCTTGAACATAGGAAGACATGGACCTGCTGGACTTAGTCCAGAGGAGGCTGCAAAGATGATCATGGGGCTGGAGCACCTCTGCTATGAAAACAGGCTGAGAGTTAAGATTGTTCAGCCTGGAGAAGAGATGGCTCTGGGAAGACCTTCAAGCCCCTTCCAGTGCCTAAAGGGACTCAGAGAGCTGGAAAGGCACTTTGGAAAAGGGCAAATAGCAACAGGACAAAGCAGAATGGCTTTTCATTGAAAGAGGACAGGTTTAGCAGAGATAGGAAGAAATCCTTCCTTGTGAGGGTGCAGCAGCACTGGCATAGGTTGCCCAGAGAAGCCGTGGCTGCCCCATCCCTGGAAGTGTCCAGGGTCAGGTTGGACAGGGCTTGGAGCAACCTGGGATAGTGGAAGGTGTCCATGCTCTTGGCATGGGAGTTGGAAGAAGATGAGCTTTAAGATCCCTTTCAACCCAAGCCATTTTTTGGCTCTGTGTTGATCCTCTCTTCTCTCTGAAGAATCATGATTCTTCCTCCCATGACCACAGTGCTGGTATTTCTGTGAGGACATTAAGGCTATTGTGTCCAGCAATTCTCATCTCTCTGAACATTCCCCTTTCAAGTCACAGGCTCTTGGCAGCAGACAACATTTAAAAGATGGGAGTGGGGGGAACAATAAACAAAACAGAGATGCAGCTGTTGACCCTGTTTTCAAGGAACAAGACTCTAGGTGAAGGCGGGAAAAAAAGCCAAGTTCCCCAGTTAACTGAAAGCTGTTGGCTTGATGCAGATACTGCCTGGGAAATTACAATGGATTGTGTTACATAGTGTCTCTTGTTTGACCTGTAGTATTATGGCATTAAACCTGAGTCAAGCAGGCTTTTGAAAACAAGAAAGTAGGAGCTGGTGAAAGATATATTCTCTTAATAAACACAAAATTATAAGCCAGTACTTTCTAGGTATTTATACAAGACAGCAACACCACAGTAATGAAAACTGTGGGGGTCTTTATTTGTTTGGTAAGGTTTCTTTGCGCATTCAAATCCAAAGCTTCACATCTTCAGGCTGTTCTCCCCAAATACGTGGGCAAGCCTATTTTCTATGATGAGAGCTCAGATTTTTGCTTTATCACATCACTCTGACAGCTAAGGTATTTCTAGAAAACACTAAATATCTTGGAATTCATAACATCAGTACAAAAACTACTAACAGGAGACTTCCTAAGGGTATCTCCAACTCAAACAGTACTTTTTTTTGTTTATTAACCCAATGACCTGCTCTGTCACCTAATGCCAATTAAATATCCAAAGAAAGAGAAGAAGGGATGTCAAAGTTGTTACACTTCCCTTATGCCTTCCAGCCAAAAGCTTGTCCCCTTTTCTGAGCCTTTTATAGTCTAGGCAGGTCTCACCAGCATCACCAGCCAAGGCAGAGCTCTTGCCTAAGGAACTGTCTGCCTAAACTCAATTTATTAGAGCTTACAGACATCAGGGAGCAAAGAGGTGCAGTCAGCAAAGATGAGTTGCACAAGAAAGAAAATAAAAACCATCCATTATACACACAAGCCTTGACTGCAGAATTGAAAGTTATGCAAAACAAAGTGCCCCAATTAATCATTAATTATACCACGTATCTCTTAAAAGCCATAAATCCACTTTACCACTCTGAAAGTCACAGCCAAGATGACATGGTCACTCCATCCCACAGCTTCAAAGCACAGAATAACAAGTTTTACCCCTTCTGGATCAGTTCCTTCCTCTGATCTCTTTAGGTACATTGACGTAGTGCAATTAGGAACACACATTTAGCAGAATCGAAATTAATGGACCTACATAAAAGAAGTGCCTGGCTCTCTAAGCAATCCCAATGCCAAACTCCTTAGTAAGGAAAAATTTCCATTCAAAGTAATGGGAATACAAAACATTTAAGTCTTGGCCCTTTGGGATGGATTTTTAGAAGAAAGCTGCTTCTATTTCAGTACCAAAGCAAGCAGCCAGACTTTGCTAAGTAGTAACTCTACTTCCATGCTCGCCAGGTGCTAAGCCCTCACAAAAAGTGTAAAAGGAAGAGGGTTTAAATGTGCTGCCATACCTGTGGTGTTTAACGATTGATCTTGAATCTTCTGGGGAAAAAAGGGGAGGAAGGAAACAAAAAGCTAACTGTACTTGTAGTCTGCTTTCCTTGCTTCAAAGTGGACTCCTTTCACCCATCCAAAAATGAGACTTGCCCCAGTGTTCCACTGCTCCAGCTAAGACAAAGAGATAAAATGCCATTGCCATAAAGACATCTATGGGAGCTTGCATTCCACTCATCAAAATTTTAACTGGATATTGACATGTTCAAAATTAGATGTTGCTTTAAAAATAATTGAAAAACCCCAAAACACAAGACTCCTGCCATGTTCTCAGAGCTCTTTTCAGTCAAGACTTGCCTTTGAGTCAATTATGTCTCTTAATTAACAACCAGTCTTTCAAAAATTAACAAAGGAAAGCAGTACTAAAGGCTGTGGACGTTACAAGGAGAAACAAGAAAAATGTTGTTAGGTTTTTGCTATGCTAGATGAGACATTACTGTGCCAGAGGCACAAGTAATGGAAATGTACTTTTATATAAATCTCCTTTCTTTGCTTGGATTATTTTAAATGACTCCACTACAGCGTGTATTAACCTAGCCACCAACCTTCCTGCAGTCAACTTTCTTTTTACAGTTTATTAGGAACACAGCCACCGTGGAATCGCCAAAGGACGGTGAATACCGTCACACTCTCCCTTTGTTTGTTAAACACACAGAATATTCGTGCAAGAAATTGAACAAAACCAAATTCTGGGAGGCAAACGTTCTGTCCTTGCCATCATAAATTCAAACCTTTGTATCAGATGTGACCGAGGAGCAGAGCTCACTCACTTTCAGCACTTTCAGCATGGCAACAGCTCCCTTGGCCTTGGCCAGGGGTTATGTCCCCAGACAATGGACAACACCTGAGAACAGGCGCTGTTTTCTCCCCCTGTCCTCACTGAATGGACTTCTAAATGCCTTTTTTCAGAGGCTGCAGTTCACACTGTGACCGGTCAGGATAAAACAGAGCAGGGGTCAAGTCAGAAACACACCCGTATTTCTCAAAAACACCTTTTACTGTTCCTTCCTGATTTTACCCATTTGCTCCTGCTCTATCCCAGAGCTGTGCCCAACACTGACCAAACACACAGTCACACTGCTACAGGAGTAAATACTGCCCTTCATTTTCCCACAGTAAACGTACACATTGCAAGGTTTCACTCTCCCAGAAAAGCATGATTGTGAACACACAACAATATTCAAAATCAAGAGCTAAATATCTTATCGCTTTCTCTTCCAGTATGTTGCATTCAACACTTTCCTTAATTTTCTTACCCTAGAGCACAGATAGCAGCATCCTACTTACTCTGCAAGGGTACAGGGGAAGTTCAGCATTTAGCAATGGTGAGAAAATTGGTTTAGATCCCTGAGGGAAGGTGCTATAGAAGTGCATTCAGTAGAGCTGTAATTCAATCCAGTTTGCTGAAGCTGAAAGAAAACAAAACACTTTCAAAGTTAAAGTGAAAGCCAGCATTTATCTTATTTTTATATGTGGGTGCACGTATATATACACACACGTATTTTTTAATAATTTTTTATAAACGTATATATGTTTATCTAAAGGATTTTATTTTTATGTGTTGGCATACATATATACACACACATTCATACGTACAAACACACACAAAGCCTTAAAATTTTAGAAAGTGAAATTTCTAAGGAGAGCTCTAGAAGGACATGGTTAGCATAAGGCAAGATCTGCCAGGCATAGAGAAGCATAGACTATATGGAAAAGAATAGTTAAAGGGATTTTCTTCTACTGGCATCTTTTTTTTTCCTCAGGATATGAACAAAACAAAATCAAAGCAATCAAATCATTACCTTGAGGAAAAACCAACAATAATTGTGCTTAAACCTCTGAGTTGCTATAATGAATACACCTAATTTACTTTGACTAAGAGAAAATACATTTTTTTTTCCTCCAGTGCTGCAAAGGTCAAATTCAAAAAAACCAAAGTGACTCCCACAGTACTTTCCTTAAAAGAGAGGAAAAAAACCAGCTCATGCTGTGTAATTATCTAAAGGTAAACAACCAGGAAGGCCCATTGCAAGGTGTACCTGTGATCTGTAATGGTGACGAGCTTCCAAAGGAGAGAGCCTGCACCAAATGCTCCCCACTCTTTATCTCAGACTTCTGCATAAGACACACTGCAGAGTGGGGAGTTCTCCCATTTAAATTCTGCAGTATCGATATTTTGTCCTGCAAGTTCGGTTCACAGTGTGAAAACTTGCCGAGTCCACTAAACACGGCAGAAGAACTGGTTCAGACAAATTACATATCCGCTCCTCTCTGACCTCCAGCACCTCCGAAAAATTGGGTGGATGAAAGAGCCGCTGGCGGAGTTGCCAGCAGATCTCCCGGAGCTCCTCAGCCTTGGCAGAATTATAGGGGCAACTTTACGCATGGATGAACTGTTCTGGAACAATCTTTCTAATGCAGCTGACACCAACAGGCTTTCCTCCAATACCAGGGAAGCGTGTCCCACACGTTTGTTTCTTCGGAACGCGATTCCTGCTGACAGCCCAGCGACATTTCTGGAGGGGGGTTTCTGTCTAAGAGCGGTGCAGGGGTCAGTTCAGTCTTGGGGAAACGGGAGTGGGTGGGGAGCCTCCAGAAACAACTTCCAGGCCAGACTTCGGGGGCACTCCTGGAGAAATGTGGGCACGTTTCTGTGGGACACCAAAGGGCTGAGGAAGCAGGAGACTCGTTTGTCTCTGGGAGAGGCTGCTGAGCTAGGACCCTTCCAGAATTCTTGGTTTAACATCTCAACACTTAGCGATGCACGTTTCCTCAGTGATAAAAATAAAGATAAGCATTTTCACCACTTTTTTACATGTACCAACTAAACAGATACGTTCCCTGGTTTCAGAGCAAAATGGAATCAAGTGCTTGCACCCAGGAATTCAAGATGGATGAAGAGTAAGGGCAAAGGCTGCCAAAGGTTAATCTCTGAGATCAAAGGAAATGGTGCCATAGGGAACATCTCTGCTCAATCCCTGAAATCTCAGCACTTTGCACTGAGATTTAGTGCCATATGTACTCAGCAGTACATAGAGCGTTGACAAAGTTTTATTTTTAAACAAATAAAGCCAGAAAGTACAGATTTCCTTAACTCTCATGGGGCTTCAATTACACAGTGCTGCATCTACCATATAAGCATATTTCCAGAGCTTTAGCACTTGACATTTTGAGATAAAATGTCATGAATAGTATTTGTGAACCTCTCTCCATCTTTGGCCCTCTGCCCCTCCCCTTCAATTTCAAATCTTTAAAAACATCAGACCACTGCTTCAAACTATCCCTTTCCTTTTCTTTCCTCAAATTCAGGATCAAATACCAGACAGGCTTTAATGGTATCTTGCACACAGTTTGTTCTAAGTCTTATTTTAAGAGCTTTTCTTCTACAGTCTGCCCACTACTAAGTTAATCAATGATTCTTTTCTGCCTATTAAGTACTGCTGGTAGACTCACTCCTGCCTATCAGAAAGACTCTCTCCTGACTGTTTACTTTTCCTGCCTTCCCTCTTTCCAGCCCAGGACCACAATGGTCTGAAAGAAATCAATGCCACCTGCTCAGGTCAGACCATTTTGGCCTTTGCATTGTGCCAAACCTCAGAGTCTCTCAACTGGCGACTCCAGCTTTCCACTTCCCGTGCTTTCACTGTGATCTCCTTATGCTCACCCTCCTCAAATCTATCCTTGTTTGCTATGCCACAAGCAAGAAATGAGAGGCGAACAGGAGATACAAAATTAAATAACAACTCTCAGTGAAGTGTGAACTTCCAGATTGCCTTGGATGTGAAGCAGGGACATAGGAAACTGTTTTGTCAAGTTAAGCCAGTAAGCCCAGGGAGTTTAATGGTGTCCTGTGTGGTGCCTGGTTTCTCCACTGGCACATGGATTTATCATCCAACTGAAGGAGGACAGTCATTAACGTTATCACACTCTTCTAAGCATACAGTTGTGGTGAACCTACCTCCTGAAAAGTAGATTTTGGATGCATTTTCTCCACCTGAAGATGGAGAGAACCTAAGTCCCAGCATCCTCTCGTTCTTATCTGATGCAAATACGCTGCTTTCCAATTTCACTCTACCTTGTCTGTACTTTATCTAGTTTGCCTGTAATTGTACAGCTTTTCCTGAAAGGTCAATTGTTCCTCATCCAGCTGATGGCCTCCTGATGGAATCTAAACTGATCATTAGCCCCTGCCTACTTGTAAGAGCTATGGCGGAGATGATGTTTGGCATTATTAAGATGTGATGTCCTGTCAAGGATGCCTTCAGAACTGGAAGAGCTAATGTGACAGCTCTGAGCTGGGAGAAGAAATAATAAAAAATAAAAAAAAAAAAAAAAAAAAAAAGAAAAGTTGCTTTTCTTCTCCTCAAGTATTTGCCCTGTTCTGTCAGACTGCACGAGGGGGCCGTGCTATCCAGACCCCTGAAAAAGTCCTTGGCAGGAGAGACTCTGCCTGCAAAGGAAACAGGAGGATTTTGAAGATGGCATGTGAAAAGCTGCCGTAGGTCTTCCAGAAATCTTTGCTGTAAATCTCCTGAGAGCTGACCTGGGGCATCGAAACCACAGCGCTCGTGAAACACTAAGCAATCACACCGAACTCTCTTTCAGCCATTTGCATTTTCAACAATTTCTCTTCAGAGAGATGCCCTGTGCCTACGGGAATATTTGCCTCTATTCGCAGCTGACTTTTAATCTAAGTTACAATCTGTTGGTTCTTCTTTTATAGTTGGCAGTGAAGTTGTGGCTCTGTTAGATAAATGTTCTTTTCTGTTGCTTCTTGTATAAAATTCCTGGAAGATGTGGCCTCAAACACCAAGATGTGGTCCCAGAACACCAGGGCAGAAATAAAGTAGTTTCACTATTATTGAAAGTGCTCAGCAAATCCCACTCTGACAGAAGTTGTTGAATAAAGATGCTCAGTCTGGCCAGCAAAAAAAGTACCAAATAACCTACAAATGTTGAATTATAAAGCTTGAAATTCAGAAATATGTATTAATCCTTCAGATATGTTACCCTGATGTCTAGGATTAGTTCTTTGATTTTTGTTTTGGAGTTTTTTTGTCACATGGGGACTTGACAAAGGTGATCGATTTTAAATATTAAAAATAGTCTAGGACATGTGCGGAAGTATAGCAAAGGAACATTTTCTAGAAGGCAAAGGTAAGATGTTGTGGTTTTGATGTTGGTTTTTCCATCAGGGGGTTCATGGGATTTGTACTTGAGCTCCTTCTAGGTATTTAAGCTCATAAATACTACTGAATATATTAACAGCCTCAAAATTGCTGGCCCCCAGAGTTGATGTAACTAACCACTGAAAGTTTTTGCTGTTACAAATTAAATCAGACTGTGTCAGAGTTCACAGGAGAAGTCAAACCTCAAAAAAGATTATTCCTCTCTGAGGTGTAACTGAGCACTTGTTTCCACATAAAGATGTTATTAATAGATGTACACCCCACTGCTTTATTGAGAGAAATACTTTTAAAAGTAAAAATGGAGCAGTCAAAAATGCGTTTGCCTCCTTAAGGACCCTTAGCCCTCACATCCAGCAAGGCTCTGAGAAAGGTGAAAACCACTTGGAACTTCACCTAAAAGCCTGTGTCTTATCACCACTCCAGTTCCTACAGCAAAATACTTTTCAACCATCTCAACAGCTGAAAGTAAAATATGGATGAAGAGATTACACAATACTGGAAGAGGGTCGCTAATAAAGTTGTTTCTCATAATGCAGCATTCATCAAAATGAGAATTAAGGGGGAAATAACTACCCTAGAAAGTATTGGGATCTGCAACAGTTTGTGTCCCAACATAGCCTTTTCTCAGAGAAGCAGCTCATGTTGGTGCATACAAAAACCCACACTGTCAAGCACAAGCGTAACCCTTTTCCATCCCTCTTCGCATTTGTGTGCTGCAGGGTCAGCAGATCTAAAGTGTGTGTACACAACACTCAAACCCAGAGCTCCTGAGGCAGCATCTGCTCCCAGCATGGTCAGAGCTGACCAGGCTCTCTGCTAAGTGACCTCACCCAGCAGAACACATCCTGTATTTGAGGGAAGATCTTAGAGAGCAAAAGAAGTTCAAAGACAAAAGAAACAAAAGGAGAATTGGGGTATCCTGCAAAGTAATAATAACTCAGCTAAAGGAAATCATACCAGGTCACAGCAAGAAAACCAACGTACATTGTGCTTTCAAGAAAAAAAAAAATTCACTTGATACTTCAGGGGACTGGGTTGTCCCACCACAAACAATGAGGATGAGTGAAAAGACTCTGGACTATTCCACTCGACTTTGCCATTCCTGCAGATGGGAGCTTGAGAAAATTCAGCATCTACATCTAGTAGACACGTTAAATTATTCAAAATGTAAAGTGCTAGTTTTGGGTCAAGAAAACAGGACCAGAGGGCAGGTGTCAGTGCTGTGGTCAGCAAAGCACAGAATGGTGACAGCCACAGCACAGCCTGTACTGTGGGCATCGAGCGAGGCTTCAGAAATCACTTTATTTCCAGAGAAACAAACCAGGTTAGAAGCCTGATTCCCCTCGAATTAATTGCATTTCTAAATGCAGCAATGGCTTTTTTTGCTCATCCCAAATACCGTAAGTTGCACCCAAACCCTCAGCCTCTGTGCCAAAGCAGTTATCGTATTTCTTTCTCCAGAAATACATCAAAATGAGAAAATAAGAAAAAAAAAAAAAAAATAAAGCCATTGATGGAATTTGTTCAATTAGTTGGACAGTTTCTTCCTGATGAGGTATTTCAAGCTTTGTGCAAGAGGAGTTCTTCAAACCCCAACCCTTTGAGTGTGCAGGTATCAGCAGGAATGTGCCCCACAGTCAAGGAAATCTGTTCAACACAAATTTTGACTTAGTGTCATGAGCATCAAATTCCTTTTTTGCTGTTTTATAGCCACTCGTCTCGAGCTGACACTGCACAGGCTCTTCACTGCTGCCGTCAGATGGTGTATCAGCATCCAGAGCAGCCCCAGCAGCTGCTGGATGAAGAGTTTCTGTGATTAACTTTAAAAATGTCAATCGTTCGCCACGTTCAGTATTCAGGTTTGTTCATCAGTTAGTAATAACATCCCTAGCTGAGCTGAAAACATGTTCAGAGTAAGGGGCTGGGGAAAGGAAAGCTTAAACATTTGACAGCAGTTAGAGATGAAGCAGACTATGCTGTTCATTTCTGAAATGAGGATGCAGTGATTCCAGCAGGCTTCTGAAACAGAAGAAGCCACAAGATTATGGAAACAGACCTTTTCTTCTAGTTTTTCTGACAGCTACAATTCTACATTCCTCAGCTCTGCCCTGCAATTAAAAGGGAAAGCTACCAGAAATAGCTGAAGAAGCAAGAAACAAGAAAAATAAGCTGATTCCAGCTACTCCTCTCTTTTCCATGTGTGCTATACACATTTCATTATTAGATTAGAAGCATCTTCCAGCACCATCTCCACAGGCTTTGAAATTGCCACCATAAAAGTACATCACAGAAGTTATTTTTAAACTGTGGATTTTGTTACAGAGAGAATCTCATTTTTAAAAATTTAATGGAGGAAAAGCATTTATTAGAAGACTCTGACAGTTGAGGGGAAAAAATATTCATCATATTCAGAGAATACACAAGAGAAAACCAACTTGGAATGTGTTCTTGCTCTCTCAGCCTGAATACCTCTCTCTTCCCTGACTGGTGTCAAATATGATCAATCAAACTAATTCTGCACATACTAAAAAAGAGCTTTTCCAACTCACTTGGCTCTAAAGCCACAGCCTCCCCTCATCCACACTGAAGCTAGGACTGCCACCTAAATGCAAAGGGGCTGGTTCCACATGCTGGAATGCAGGTGGATCCCCAAGGAAGTCAATCCATCCGATGTTCAGGGGTGTACCTGTGCCTGCAGTGCACATAGGTCACGAGGCCAAAAAGAAAACGACAACAGATCTCTGCCCCTTGTGAAGGCAGTGCCTGTAGCCACAGCCCTTTCCCACTGTCACTGCTTAGATGCTCTTCAGTCACCCCATTCCCTTGTGGGGGAACATCTGCCCCCCTTGTGCTGCTCAACACCAACACAGTGGTTCAGTGCCCTCAACAACAGCTGAAGATGAGAAAATGTGTATCAAGCCAAATTTAGGAATAAGTGAAACACTGAGCTTGAAAAATTCCCCATTGGCAAAAGCAAGTGAGTTCATGTCCTGCTCAGGTGGGCAAAAAAGACAGAGGAAAAAAGGCCACATGCAAGAGAAAGGGTAAGACCAATGTTGAAGGGGAGGTGAAGATCTCTCCCACACACAAGCAAATAAACTTCTCATGCATTATTCACAGACTGTGCAGGCAGGGATGGGTACACCTCCTCTAGAAAGGAAAAACACGTTCATCGTTCTCATAGCTTCAAAACTGCAGCATTGCCCCAGGGTAGTAGCTGAGGGGCAAGGCCAGTTTACAAGGCAAACAGCACAAGAGGGGTTTGGGGTTATTTTTTTGTTTTTATTTTAGAGGCTAGACACCCATCCGAGGAATTGCTACATTGAACTAGGTCTAGGTTCAAAAACTGTGCTCATTGTCTAGAATAA
>VZTX01023816.1:476718-504460 GCA_013400915.1 Pardalotus punctatus
ATTTAAAAAAAAAAGTGGGAGAGGGGGGGGAGGGGGGGGGGTGGGGGGGAGGAATTCTTAGCATAACAAGTTACCACAGACACATTTAAAAGCAAGAAATCCACAATTCAAGAACTGTTCCATTTCTCAATACTGTCCCATTAAACCAAACCTTTGCTGAATATCCTCTTACAACAATTTATTAATCCCACCCCCCACCCCCACCAAGGACAATCTGCAGTTTCTTCATGCACCCAAGCAACACTAATAGGAACTTGTAAAGGGTCAGGAGAAAGCCCTAAGCCAGAGTTCTGGCAGAAATCCAAGCTGGAAAAGACACTGACTATGCACAACAGCAAGCGAAGACAGACAGTTTTTCCCCAAAGTGATATTTTAATTCGAAAAAGAACCTTCACTAATCTCAGGGTTTATTATTATCTGTGTAGCAAATGGGACTGCAGTTGGTCTACATAAAGCATTAGTTTCCTACGGGGCATTTTAGACTGTAAATGATGAAGGACCAGACCTAAACCAGAAGCCTGCTGGAACTCTGCTCTTACCTTTAATTTGATTTAAGCGTGCCAAAAGGCAGGGAATGAAAGTACAGCGCTAACAAAAAGACCTTGGTGGAACACAGGGCACAGGAGGGATCCCCTCAGGTTGGGATCTACACATGAACCTACATTTGCACCAGCCCTCGCTCCCTCCCTCCCTGGGGCTGATCCCCGAGCGTGGCTGGGGCACAGAGCCCTGAGCAGTGTCTGGGACTCTGGAAGATGCTGCAGTGGCACCTTCACCAAGCTGGAAACACAGACCATTGTCAGGGGAGCTGGCAGGATGAAGGAGAGCTGTGCACTCAACACATCCCGTGAGAAATCAATCAGAAATCACTCAATAAAGGGGCTTCGCTCTCTGGCCATGATGTTTTCCCGTGTGTTCCCACAGTTACCAGCACGAGTGAATTCCCTAATAGAATTGCCAGTAACCAGCTTTGGGCAAGACCTCTCCTCCTCAACTGCTCCCACGTACATTGTAAAGGGAGTGAGCACCTCAGTGTGCACCAGGACAAGACTTGGCACAAGGAAATAAAAACCTTGGCCACAGATGCCAGTAGGACAGAATGAGCAGTAACTGCATCGGGAAAAAGTGCTCCACCACAAATAAGTATAATCAGCAATGACCTTCCAGTACAGATTTACAGCCTCTCACAGGCTGAGACATTAAATACAAGGACGACATTCACATGCACCAAGTTCTGAAACCCAGGAACTCACAGGGTTAAAAAGGACTGCAAGCTTGGTATAAACCCAGAGCTGATCTCCCACTATGGCACACATCCCACACCACTTCCCTCCCAGCCCTCCACTCAAAGATCTACATTACAAAAGAGATTTCCTCCAAAGCTCTTCCAATGATGAGCTTTACTGAAGGAAAGAGGAGAATCTAAAAGAAAGATAAAAGCACAGGGATGTGGGTTAGAAGAGGTCAGAATCAGACACCACATACTGTCAGTGGGTTCACAGGAATGTTTCATTATTAGGTATTTTTCTTCTCTTCTCCATCTGCACTATAGAGAAAGACTTTTTCCAGAATGCTCAAAGGTACCAATAATCAATTTAAAACACATGAAATACAGTTAAAATGCATTTTTTGAGCCATGTCCATTTTGAACTGAAAGCAGAGTGCCATAGAGTAGCCATCATTAGGGAAATGGTCTGCTTAAAGAAATTTTCTCACATATGAAGAGGACTGTGAAGTCTTTAAGTGTCTAAAAATATTTTTATAGAACTTGCCAGGTAGGAACAGCTAGGTGGGAATTTTACAAAACCTGCTCTTTCAACCTGAAATGTGTGAGCTGTACCTACAGGCTCTTCAGTTATCTAATGTTCTCATCAACTGAACTACAATTAAATCCATACACTGATACCTACTGGCTGAAGTGGAGGTGAACTGCAAAAACTGTTCCCCTCTGGGCTGATGAGGGCTAACACAAAAGCTGATTATCCTTCCTGAAGATTACCACTCCGCCTTCGGGGTCTGCAATTCTGCTTTCTTTAGGACAGTGTAGTTCTTCTGTTTGGGATTCCAGTCCACGAGCAGATTTCCCTCTATTTCTGACTATCCTTTTTAATGATGGGCCAGAACTGCAGCAAACTCCCTGAGCATTCAACACCCTTCCCAGGGAAGATGTGGGAAACTTTGCCAGGATTGACCCCTCTCACTCTGGAGGGGCTCCAGCCAGGTGTCTCATCCTCATGCAATCTGCTCAGCTCCACTGACTCAGGGAGCAAACTCACTCAAGATTTTGCAGAGGAACGCACCCAGGGAAATCGGTGGGATTTAGAGCTTTGCAGAATCACTGTGAATTTGGAAAAAGATTTAAGCAGCAGCTTGGAGCCAAGTTTTCAGCTTGTGACATGTGCGTCATGACTGGAGCTGCCTTCCAGTTAATCCCAGACCTGCATCCCTAAAGCAGCCTGCACAGAAACACCCTCCAACACCAGAGATGTCAAATTCCCCATCAGTAAATTCCCCATGTCACCATCCAGTCTTCACTTGTCACTGTGCAAACCTGCATTAACCATAGTCAAGCACAAATTATTTTAAAAACCGTAAGAATAAAAATTTACAATATGACTGCAGTTTTTGATAAATGAGCTACTGCACAAATTCTTCCCATCTAACATATCCAGGCATTTCACCAAGAGTTCAAAAACTAGTCCATGTTTTTGTTTGAGGAGAATCTCACACAGGAAGAAAATATCATAACATATAATTTATGCCAGAGAAATTTTCTGAAAGATCAATGCCTGATGGATAAACAACAGTTAACATTCAAATTACACAAACGATGAGGAGGAGCACAATGTACTTACTGAAATTAAATGTACCTGCACTCTGGGTATAAATCCAGCACCAGCTATTCCAAGCTCCCTATATTAAATTTTATTCATGAAGTTGAAACTAAGATTATGCTGATAAAATGCCAGACTGCATCTGTACTCCCCAGCAACAATACCAGTAATAATTCCTGTTGCTCCTTTGCTAAATTCAGTATCCTTGTGTTTTATTGCAGCCGCACCAGACCCCGCACCTAGCCAAGTCTGCTCTGCCAGCTGGCATTATGAGCCCTCCGAAAATAAACATAACTTGCAGTTCTGCTCTCTTGGCTCAAAAATGTCCATTTCTCTTCAGTTTATGATCAGTGTAGTTGCTAACACACCGCCAGTTGTCCTGAGCCACCCCACAGGGTACAGACAGGCACTGAGTTATTGCAACGATGGGATGTCTTCCCCTCCTTTTTTTTAAATGCTCCTTTTGGAAACATTCCTTCATGGCATTGGTTTAAACAGAGGGTGGACGTGTTTTAGAACACCATGTTCTGGCTCAGACGGAAATTATAAACCCAACAGCAGAATTGCCTGGTGAGTTTTTCTGGTCTGTATTGTGTAAAATATATGGGTACTTGGATTTAAAAGACATCCCCAACCTCCTACCTGAGATTTAGGTCTCTGTAGAACCTCTCCTGCCTAAGGGATGAGCAATGTTGTGCCTTTGGACTGCAACAGCTCAAATTCTTAACAGTGCTTAGGATCACACATTTTTCTTGAAGGGCTTCCACCACAAACACTACATAGGAGTCATCTAATCCATGTTTCATGTCAAAACATCTCCTTAACACTGAGACAACTTTGGGCGGCACACAGGGCTCAATTTTATGCACTGCTCATTAAACAGATAGGGTCAAAGCAGGGAAAGCACAGCGGAAGGCACTCCAAACACACCAACATGCTAAATGGAACATTCATGTTAAATGAAACAAATAACCAAACAAGCAATGTAGAAAAGAGAAGACCAGGAAAGCATGAAAGAACCACCATCAAATGTGTAAAGTGATTAAGATGAGGAGGAAGAACAGCTGGTCCCTGTGTGCACCAAGGATTAGACAAGAATGACTCATCTAATTTATAGCAACACAGATACAAGTTCACTGATAAAAAGGAATAGTTTGGTCTACTTGATTTGGCATTAAGTACAGACATGCTGAGCCTTTTGCTAATCTGACTCTCAGTCTTCAACACACTCAAGGAGAGGGTTTTTTCAACCAAACATTACTTCCCAGAAATGTTGACCGCTCAGCCCTAGTGCAGTGATGACGCTAATAAATAATCATTTATTCTGAACCGACTGTAGGTGCAGTTTTACTTCATGTTTCAGCTGAAGATTATGAAATATGCTTCCATACAGGAAATAAGTGTGGCTTGGAGACACAACAGATAACCTGCTGCACTCTTCTCTCAGAGTTCTCCTGGCAGGAAATCCATCGAAGCCATCCATGCTGCTGAGGCTTTTCAATATTGGTCCCATGCTGGTGGCTTGCTCTCGATGGCACAGTGAGACCTGCACAGACACCCACACAATGCCCACTCTGCCAGGCACAGCCTGAGGAGCAAGCACGCAGCACAACACGGAATTTCTCTTTTCGGGTTTGATGGTACTGATGTAAACTCCAAAATTACTTTCCACTGTGTTTTCTTTCTCCCAATACACCTAATGCCTCCTCCATCCTCTCACGTTCCAAGGCTTCTCTGAGATGAGACATACTTTTATTTCTTCTCATTGCCCAGACATGGCTGCATAAATGTGTTCAAACGTAAAAAGGTACAAGATGCTGATGCTTAGCTTGCATGAAACCAGGCTTTTTTTTCAGAAAAACAGCACATGAGATCATGGGTCAGATGCTTCTCCAGACCTGCTGCTGTTTGCCTTCCATCTTACAGGAAAGCCATTTAAAGAGGGCCTCATTTGAAACAGATACAGAATCCTTTATGGGGCAAAAGGCCCTTCAGGTGATCGAGTCCAGCCACTAACCCAGCACTGCCAACTTACTCCGTGATTTGTTCATCACAGATTCCAAGGTAAAAATAATTTTGTCTTGATATGGCAGGTAACAACTAGTGTTAGCAAAGTCCAAGGAACCCAAGTATGCCAGAGCACTGGTCTGAGTTGTTGCATTACTTTCTGGGCTTTTAATGACCCATATTTCCAAACACAGCTTCTTCAAAAGAGATTACAGAACAACATCATCACTTTAATTTGCAGCTCTAGGTAGGTAATACACGATAATATCATAATACCTCGACTAACATTCGACTTCTCTTATTTAATAAGAAAGAAAAGCAGACTATTAAGGATGCAAATACCATATTCATTTGTGCCTCCCTTCCTTCCTCTGTATCTAGTTCCTCACAGCATCATCTAGCCCTGAAGAGAAGATCCAGCAGCACATTTTGTTGCCATTGTTCTTCCCAGAAACAGATAATGTGTTTTTATATGATTACAGCATTCAAGTCTTAGCATGACCCTTAAGTAATAAAGCAGATATTTAAGAGAAATGATTTATTGGTAACTTCAAGGGACTTGCAACCTAGCACTGAACTGAGTTTTTATCACTGAAATGCAGACAGTAAAGGGAATTACTCAGGAAAAACTTCATCTCCACCATCACGTGATACTTAAAAAAAAAAAAAAACAAAAACAAAAAACAAAAAACCACATGCCCGGTCTTTATTATTTTTTCTGCTTCGGGATGGGCACAAAGGTTTAATGCAGAAGCTTTCAAGCACAGATCTCAAAATGGAGTAATTTTTCCCTTAAGTTCTGATTTTATACCATGCCTCATGTACACTTCCTGTACCTATTTACCTAATCCACAAATCAACTGTTAACCAAGCTACACAAACTATGCAAGTTTTAATGGAATACATTATTTAATGCAGAAATTTCTCAAAGGACAAATACCTGCCAAAACCTACCGCGTTACAGAGAATGAAAGGCCAAAAATAATTTGTATGAGACAAGTGCAGCTCACAACGACAAATCACATTAGCTGTTGGCTTTTCAGCCAAAGAACACCTGAGCCATCGGTATTTTTAGTCTTAGTCCTCTTAAATTTTTAAAATAATATAATAGTTATGCTTGATCTAAGTTAATTAAGTCTTTAATTAAAAAGAATCCCTGAAAAATCACTGCTATATGTAAAGGAATGACCATGCTAGACAATTTGACACTGGCATTTTTCAGAACCACAACACCCCCATCACTTCCCAAGTCTTTCCTCAAGCAACACAACTGCTTCAAGAAGCTGTGAAATACTTTGAGGGGAGATGGCTTCAGGGCAGCAGGAAAAGTTATCTGCAGTGCAGTCCCACACATCAGCACTGTGGAGCTCCAGTCACTCCATCACCCACAAGTCAGAAGCTCCTTTGATGTGGGATCTCCTCCCATGGCCCAGGTGACACAGGACATCCCAAAGACCTTTAATTAACTCTTCAGCCCAAACAGGAGTCACAATCACAGCACCAACACAGCCGAGTAGTATTAAAATGTATTTCCAAGCACAGAAGCGCTCACATGCTTGCTCAGGAAAGCTGAAAATAACCATTTGCATTGCTGAGCAGCAGTTTCAATTAATAGCTCCATTTTCCCCATCTATGAGCAGAGGATTTGCTTGCTTAACTCCCATTAATGTTAACAGGTTTGGACCTACAAATCCCTACCTGAGGTGGAATACTGGCATTCCTACTGCTGCACGTTTTCCCCAAAGTTAAAGCAGAGCAATTCACTTTATTTAACCTCTGCCCATTTTGTTCACTCTCAGGAGCTTAAAATGTAAACCTAAAAAATGATAAGCATTACTTTGAGAAGAACATACATTATTTTGGTTTTTTTGGTTTTTAATCAACACGCACAGCCATCCCAACAGACCAATTATAAACCAATTCAAATAAGAAAACAAATTTTAATACTAAAGTATACAGATAAGTGAAACACAGCTTATAGATCAAATTTTGAGATGAAGCCCTTCCCATTCCAAATAGAACAAATATTCCACTAGTTTCTGTGCTTGCTCCCTACCAGCTCCAATGCAAGAAATCAAGCTGATTGCTTCTGAAAGGTAGATTAAGCAACAAGAGCTATCAGCAAAACCTGGGTAAAAATAGAGAAAAAAATTAAATACTAAAGGATTCTGGCCCCAGCCAAACAAGTGAGCGCAGGCAACTCTCAGACTGCAGTTTCAGCTGTGGTCCATCTCACCCTGAAGTTCACTATGGGTTGGGTAATTCTCTGGTACAGACCATAGGCACTGACATACACATGAACAGTAGAGGCAAAATTCCACAGACCCGTTTATTATCACCAAAGGCTTCCACGTCCATCAAAAGACTGTGGGTTCACAGCACTCAAACAAAAAGCAAAGAAGCGTGGACACTGGGATGGGCAAAAATTGGTATTGAGGTCATCACATGGAGCAAAACTTCCCCTGAGCATCAACACAGTGAGCTGTGAACTCGGCTTCTGGGCAAATGAGGAGTCCAAGGTGGATCAGACCCAGCGTGATCCCAGACCCAGCCTGGAGCTCATCAGGGCTCTGCCTGCAGCAGACGCGGTGCAGGGGTGCGAGAGGCAGCTCCTTCCCACCGGGACCAGGAGAGACGTGCTGCTCGCTGACAGCTTGTCAGAACACTGTCTAGAACATTTGGGACTTCCATTTGCGAAAGACTTTTCTATGCTAGACTTCCTACAGATGTTTTGAAATGTTTTAACTGTTCTGGTTTGATTCAGCAAGACGTTGACACTGTGATTTGAGGGAATTGCAGCAGGAGCTGGAGCAGTGAACCCACCCAGGACCCTCCTGGACATCCAGCAGACACAGGATATGGAGGAGGAAATTCCTGTCTTTCCCAAGAAAACAAGATACGATGAAAGATGGGACCAGTGGTTGGACAAGAGCACCTGTTTTGGCTGTACCTGCTTCATGGGGAAAAAGGAATTTCCATTCTGTACAAAACCCTGCCATTTTGAACTGACTTTTGAAATCAAGAAAGAAGGAAAGGTCAACATTTCTATATACCAGAACATTTTTAATGTGGATTCAGAAGTATTGACATCTCCCTAACAATATCAAAACAATCTCAAACATAAATATGGCACTGAATAATAAATCCAAAAGTCAAAAGGAAGTCAAGCATAAAAGCAACACACATATATAAACATCCCCCCTATCAACACAAGGGCTGAGCATGACATGCCCCAAAATGCTTGGCTGCCCATGCGGCTGCATTTTCATCAGAGGCTCTCACTTATTTCTTCTCCCTTCCTCACTCTGCTATTTGTCCGTGGCTTGGCCTTATATTTTGTTCATAACGCTCTGATGCCCGGTCTTTAAAACCCAACTGTCCTATTACTGAAATGTAATACTCTCCTCCAGAATAATTCAAACCTCTCCTTCCAGTTTTACTATTTCCTTATATAATACATCATTAAAACTAAGTGTCATAAAGCTGTTTGGGTTCTTTTATGCAGAGCAAAGGTGGTCAGAGAATATGAGACAGTAAGAAATCCAGCCATCATCCTCCTCCCTGCTCAACATGCACAATCTTCCTTTTAACGTGACAGACATGCAATGGGCTCAATGCAACACAATTTCTCTGTACAGCTAATACAGCTGAGAGGAAATGAGCAGGTTTTTGGGCTCTGCATGCCTTCACCAGACATTTAAGCTGAATATCTTTAGGCTCTGTGGCTCTTAATAAAGGACTACTAAGTTATCAATTGAGGGCAATTAAGAAATCAATTTTAAAAATCTACAAAAAGCACTGCAAGGCTGAATGAGAGAGGATTAGTGTGAACGGAAAAGAAAGGGAGAATATGTGAGATCAATAAGACTGTGAAGGGCAATGCCATAACACAACAGTTGATGAATAGCAGAAGCCTCTGGGACCAGAGATACCACAGGAGTCACTGCCTTTCACGTGCTATCAGTGACAACCTCAGTGTGATGCATCCAGGTGACTTGTGGCCCGCAAGGTTTGAGAGTTACAAATTAAGTGAGAAGTTTCTAAAAGGCTCAGAGCCTTTTCTTTCAGGAGTGCAAGTGAAGCTGAGGAAGATCCTCAGACACACTCAAAGTGCAGCAGAACCCAATCGGCCAAGCACGGTCAAGCACCACAGAAAACAACATCTCAGACTTCTCACATAAAGCAACATTTTTGTTCCCGGAGAAAACCTTCCAATGGGTCTTATTAAGGATTTGAAACAAGGTAAGGATTTTTTTTTCCACTTTGCAAATACAGTTCCAGTGAAGCTGAGGAACAAACCAATCACAAGCTTGACTGCATGTGTTTCAGCACAGATGATCTTTTGCACTACATTTACACCACTGCTTTCCCTACGGGGACACCACTGCTGTCTGACTTCCTACCTTCTCTCCACTCCTGCAGTAGTTCATGAATCAGTCACATGGCGAGATTTTCTGGAAAAGTTAAGTAAGAAATCTTCTGGGTAGAAGGAGTAAGTTGTTACAATAACAAGTAATTTACTATCTGAATGCTACGCATACTGTATCATCTTATTTGTATTTCACAGTTAATCTCCCAGCTCACAAAAGTTTTATCGGATTGGAGGCATGTGCTGTATTCCCCTTTATAAAATTTTACAGTCCCTTGCTATTCTCAGGGCTTGTTTTATAGGCACAATTTGCTGCTTTAATCTCACCCAATTGTCATATTCTAAATCACGGTGTATAAAAACGTCTTAAAAGGAGAGATGCGCTGAAGGGTAGTACTTAATTACACTTACTGCCTGATTTAAATGTTATCTGTGCTTTGCCAAGTGCCAGGCACAGAGTAACCCAGCAGTGCAAATCTGCATAAACCGATACAAGTCATTATTGGGCTTTTAATAGCAACCCTGTTCTCCTGTGCAGCATTCTGATGAAGGTGTGCTCCTCCTCCTCCTATCATATTAGCTCCCAAGAAAATTAAGTAAGGAGGATGAAGAACTGGTAATTGGTAGGGTCTTTCCAGTCACTCTTTGCTAACTTATTTATTTTTATCTCCTTGCAGAAATCTTTGTCAAGACAATTTCGCTGGTCACCTTCATGAGTCTAATGTGTCCTAATGGAACTGAAAAGCAGAGTGCATAAAGCAAACAGAAAATCCATTTGTTCAATGGTTTCCTATTCCTTTTATAGCACTTCCACTCCAGAAGAGCTTCTCTTTACACCCTCTCCCCCCAAAGCCCAGAAATCAAACAAACATAAAACAAAACTGAAAATACCACCAAAATTTCAGGCTATTCATGTTTTGATTTCTGACTTCCTCCTCCTCCACCCAAGTGAGCACAGCAAGGGACTGATTTGCCTCTGCACTAACTACATTAGACATGCAGTTAAATTCTCTGGCTCAGGGGAGCCGAAATGCAGCTTACAGTACATCATATCTAAATACTTTCTACTTCATGCTCCAATCCCTGCTCCAACCACACACCAGAAAGCTCAATATAGGACCACTTTAGCAAGATCACTCTGAACTTAAGGGAAAGCAGGCAAGTGACCTTTTTTGCGTAGATTCATTGTATTTAATGAGCCAGTAGAGGTACGGTAAGTACTACAACTCTCACTAATCTATCCAGCAGCTTTATTTCTGGCCCATACCACCAGCATAAATTCAATTCACTGTTTCTTTCCGTTGTTGTCCCCTTGAGTGTGCTGTGCTTGTGGTCCAGCACTGGCCAAGTCCAGAAGGAACCAAACCACAGTTTAGTGCCAAGTGTCCTGCAGGTCAGTGTGAAAGGACATCACCAATCCAATCCCAAATACTCAAAGCTTTCTATTCAAATGACATTTCTAACTTTGCACGTGTTTCAAACCACACCAGAGCAGTCAGAGTTATGCATGACTACTCCTTGCCCATCCATGTAGCATGGTTCCAATCATGAGATGGCAGCATTGTTTCATGCAAGATAAACTCCAACATTGTCCCTTATGGGTCTATGAAATATGTAGGTGCCACCGCTCCCAGTCACAACTGTGCCATCACTGCCCTTATTTCAGCCTTGGCAAACCAGCAACTGGCAGGGGGAAGAAAAAGAGGGGGAAGAAACCCAATTCAGAATGATTAGACATTTTATCATCTGATTTTAAGCATCTTCTAAACCCAAGTGGTGTGAAATACTAACACCCCTCAGCTCAACAGAGGGCTGAAGCCACAGAACATCTGGCACAGCAGAAGCTGAACCCCTCAGCAGAACCTGGCCTGAGACAAGATGGGCAAGAGGTGGGTACAGAGCACTGTCCCAGCTCAAGGTCAGTCCAATCCCAGCAAGAGCCTGGCAGGATGACTGTGCTCTCTAAGCAGTTCCCAAAGTCCAGCCAGTGGATCCCTGGCAGCATGCCTTCCTTTGGGCAGAACAAGAGGAAGGATATGAGGTAGCAAAAAAGCCATGGCATTGGGAAAATGCTGCTCCCAAGAACCTCATTCAACTCATTTTCCCTTAAAATGAAAAGCAATATTTTCCAGACCACTGGTATCTGAAGCCAAGTGAAGAACTTCACATTTGTCTCAGGGGATCCCACTGCACTTCAGCAGTGATTTTAACAAAAACCTTGATGACAAAAGTATGCAGTCCTCTCCGAGTAATTTAGAGAGTTAAAGCTCAGACATAACTCCAAAGGGCCTAAGACAGAGTTATAAAACTATAGGCTTAGAAGAAATGAGTCGCTAATTTCAGTATTTTTCATTATTAGAAAACATTCCCGCAGAAAAGGCCACTCCTTCAGAAGGAGAAGCACATTAGAGGAATGATGCAGCAAAACCACCACGTTTCATGGTGGTTGTATCACCCTCACAGGAGGACTGGCTCCTCTGGTGTGTCCCTTTCCAACACATATACTAAGTTTGGCAACTCTGGGGCTTCTTCTCAACTGCCATGAACTCAATTTTATTTTTTTTTAAATCTTTTGCTAAAGTAATAATATTACAGAATTAATTACTTAGCAAGGTCTCTATAAACTCATCTGCCTTTGAAACCTCTACAAAAGCACAAGTGAAATTCCAGAGATAAACAAACACAAACTCCCTTTTAATTAAGCACTGTGCCTCTCTGTAGGGGGTGACAGAGTGAGCAGATGCAGGGGGATTGCCAATTAAGATACAACTCCTTTGATGGGAAGGGTACAGCCATACACAGGAGGAAAAAGGAGAGGAACTTGCCATCCAAGTCATTATTTTAATTGGCTGCTCAGAAAGATTATGCATTCCCTGCATTCAATGCTGCCAAAAAAGTATTACTGATCCAAAATACTAAAGGGCCATCAAAACATGTTCTAAGCTGCTTGTACCATGTTATTACTAAAGCTACCTGTGCACCTCACTCATCCTGCTTGAGAGGGCTGTAACACAGGGAGATAATTCTCGGGGTTAATGAGACAAAGAAACAGACAGCTCTTGGATTTAATTTTCTGTTATTGATCATTATTATTCACTAAATACCAGGCACTCTTCACAAAAACTTCTTGAAGGGAATGCACGGTATTTCTAGCCTAAACCAGTTTTAAAAGCCACAAAATAATTTAAAACCCTTGCAAATAGCTAAAATAAACTCTTGGAAATTGCATAAACTGGGATGCAGACAGAAAGTGAACCAGAGGATGGACTGCACACCTGCATAACTTCCACTGACTAGACACCCAAATATTTTCTGTGTGCTGACCTTTATTTTCTGCAATCCTAATGGCAATATTGCTATTATCTCGGCTTCGACAAAAAGCTGCATGCTAACTTCCACTCCTGTTTTTATCTGGTTTAATGGAAATGCAAATCAGTTTTCACATGGCTTCTTCCATGCCTTTGCACCCTTTGGGGAGAAAAAAAAAGGCAGGAAACTGAGAAACAGTTTGCTCAGTCTGCAGCCTGCTCAGGAATCTTAGATTTTGCCTCCTTACACACTTGTGTGTCTCCACCACAGAGCCCTGTGCAGGGGGGAGTTCAGGCACAGGAACCCAGAGCCGCTTTATCTGAGCCTTCCTCCCCTGAACATGATGGCTCTGTCATCCAGTCCGATGGAAATACAAAAGAAGATTGGGATTCCACTATCTCTACTCAAAATAAATGAGTGTGACAGAAAAGGAACTCTCGTCTTTGCAAACACAAGAAGAGCTCAGCTGTTAGCGAGAATGGGATAACCAGAAACGTGTTCCTGCCTTGGGAAAAGAGCCCAGGCTGCAGAGGGAGGCTGGGGCAGAGGAGCTGCTCCCTTCTGGTTCTCTCCAGCTGGCAAGCCAAAAACAACAGCATCCCTAAGTCTCAGTTATACACAGCAAAAACAATCCTGGCTTTTGTGGATGGAGTAAAAGCCTGTTTTAAAAAGAGAAGCCAACCCATGTCTTTCTTCATTTTTTTCTTCTTTCTGGGAAGTACCTCAATGCCACCGGCAGGACAAAAAAAGACAAAAAGCAAGAGGAAACTACTGTGATACCCTTCCCCTCTCTCTCCAGTTGCTTTCCCTGTAGCAAGTGCTCTGTTTTCCCCTCTGGGGCTTGTTGCAATCACTGACCCCACTGCCCTGGGGACTTCTCTTCAGTGGACAATCGACACTGGATGTCCCAGGACCCCCAACCCCTGTCAAACCATGGCACTACAGGGAAAGCTGCAGCATCCCCACACCAAAAACCTCCCCCATCTCTCCCACACTTTCTAGGTACACCACCAGTGCAAAGAACTAGCACAATGCTTATAAAAATACACTGAGGCTGGAACAGGTTAATAGCATTACCATACTTGGTTATTAACCAGAATTAAATGCCTGGGGAAAAAAAAATAAAAGAATTAAGGATATTTAATTTTTAAGTGAAAAGGAGAAGAAGGACCCTAACTACAGCTAGTAAATTCCTGCATGTGGAAAGTGCATCTCCTGCTACAGGGCTCTCTCATCTAGCAGAGCTCCAGTGTCTGAAAATCAAAGCCAGATCTTCTAAGACTCAAAAAGGAAACAAGATGCAACTTTTCAATAAAGAGGAAAGTGTTTCTATCCTCACTTTCCTTAGGCAGATCTTCCATCACTTGAATCCACTATCCATATCCATTATCACTAACCAGATACTTTTCAGAAATAAACAATTAAAAACAAGAGGAAGGCAGCAGAAAACAGCAAAAGGCAATCAGAGAAGAGAGGCGGAGAATCAATTCAATCTAGGCAGCTAATTTAAACATTAAGTCAAGAAACTCAATTCCTCACATAGTCAAGAAGAGAGAATCAGGCTCTAAATTCAGAGCTTTGAATCACCCTGTGGCAGCTCTGGTGACTGTACGTGGCCTTGAGGCTCCCAAATTAGATATCTGAACTTGGATGTGTCTACAGCTATTGGCCATCCTGCTTTCAGTAAATGCTACAGGGATTTGGACATCTAATACTGCTTTTAATTCTTGCTTAACTGTAGTGACAACAGTCGCAAGAGTTTTGTCTCATGTTTGGAGAGGACAATGCTGTGAGTAAATGTACAATTTATTCAATTTATGATGGTTCAGGGTATCATGTACTTTCATATCTAGAGCACACTATATTCATATACTTGATATTTCAGCTTCTAGAATTAATACAGATAAATATTTGCCATAAATATGAGCAAAGCAAACTTCATGCCAACGAGATGTGTTGAAACAAAACCAGAGAACTTGTTTTAAAGAGAACAGTGATGCAAAACACATTGTAAAAAACTGCCAGCAATCAGTTTTCATAATTCCTTGGCACACGTCTATCCTTTGAAACTACTCTGATATTATTGTACAATTAAAGCAAATATCAATTTCTCACTTCTTCCCAACTAACAAAACCTCTCAGTTCTTGAGAAACAGTATTAAAGTTCTGAACTTGCACCTAACTCTCACTGGACTTCTATCTGGTGCAGTATTATTGTCACAAAGCAGAAAATGCAGGTTGGGCTCACATTACCTGTAATGAGACAGACACTCCTTCATTTTAACAAGGCACCACTGCCAGTATCAGCCCTGCTGTGTAAAAAACCTCCAGCAACGATTTTTTATTTATACAAGAGCAATGAAACCCAGCGAGATCAGATGTGATCGAAGGCACCTTGCAGCACCTGGCACACAGTGAATATTCATGCAGCACCCTTGAGAAGCAGCTTACATTCCACACTCTTCATGCCAAGGCAGCTGGGCAGGGCAGCCTGAACAAGCCAGTGCTCACACACCCACGGCCATCAGCCCTGCCTGCACATTCACTTCAAAGTGGGAAATGGAACCATTGCAATGATGCAAATCAGTTCAGGGGCTTCTCCCCAGTGAAACATTTACATTTTTCCATAAGACATCACAAGTCTGATGAAGGAAAGCTGGAGGGTTTCTTCACACAGGGATGCTGATGCTTCTGGGACCTGTCATTCTTCCAAGTCAGCGCAGCACCAGCAAGGCTTGAGCACCATGAACTGACTGCACAAGTAACTCTAACCCAAAGTGGGCTCTCCCAGTCCCCATGAATGGAGCAACACATCAGTTCTCTTTGCCCTCAGCTCCTACACAGCTCTAGACCTTCTCTGAGCCACCTACTCTTGTTTCTCTGAAATGTGCTTTTAATTCACCTCACTCAAGAATGAGTCACACTTCAGGCCTTATTTCCATCTGCCCACAGTATTTCCACTCTCTGTACAAAGGGACAATTTAAACCAGTGGTCACTGGTATGGAAGATTATAAAATGCAGCATAAGGACAAGCAGTTAGCTCTGAAATTAAAGGGAGCAGACCAACACTGGCTGGCTGGAGGAATAAATAGTGCACTGACAATTGCAAGTTCACCTCTGTCTTGAGCTCAGCTGAACTTACTGTGATTCACAATTGCCTCTGTCAACTTTGTTTTCACCTGTCTTTGGGAGTCCCCTTAAAACAAAATCATAACTCTTTCTAAGGTACTGAGAAAAAACAGGAGCACAAACATGATTTTGCTCAAACAATTTAGTGAGAGCAGTGTGTGGAGGAAAAATGAAACTATCTTTTGCTGTCCCTGGATTAAAGCATATGTGATTGGAAAGATGCCCCATGGAGCAGCCACCTATTTGGAATAAACCTAGACTTGAATTGCAGGTGCTGCAAGACACAAGGAGCGATGCCACTGGGCTGCTTGAGCTGCACCAACAGTGACCCAGCACAGAGGAGTGACCAGAGCCACCCCCTCCGTTTTGGGGACAAAGCACAAGGGCAGCAGCACAGACAGTTTGCACTTGTAAACTACTCCTGCCACCAAGAGCAATGTCAAAGAATATGTTGAGCTACTGTCACATTCAAGGCTCTGCTTTCTTGGGACCAAATGACTGGAACTGTGGAAATTTTATTTCTTTCAGGTGCCACCACCCTAAGATAGCTCAGGACTGAGAGCGCAGCTGCTCCATGAATGACAAAAGCTTTTTAACTTCTAATTACAAGTGAAGCACAGCAAATCCCAGCTAGAAAGGAAGGGAGAACAACAAAATTAAGTGGAATTATCACTTAATTTTATGTCCAGGTGCTCCATTGACTGGCTATTTCAATTTTATCACAAGATTCTGAGGCTGTTACCCAAGTCTCAGAATCTGTTCACTGCCAAAACAGGTAGCCTGGGTTTCAGCATTAAAAGGACAGGACATTCTTCTACAACAAATGACCCTTTTAAGTGCAAGGTCACCATAGTGGACCAGAGGGAAAATTCTTGATGAGACAAAATTTGGAGACTGTGCCGATCTACACCTGACAGTCCTGCAAGCCCTGGACAAGGTTTTCCCTAACCTTTGGTGGACAAGATGACAATTGAGTGAGTAATGCTTTGTGCTGCCACAGTGGAAAGGACTGACAGCTCTCTCAGCCCTGGCACATGAAGTCTCAGGTACCCACCACGACCTGGTGCTTCAGGAGAGACCAGCAGTGCAGAACAAAGGAAAGATTCTGGAATGCCACCAGCCCTTCCCGAGGTGGCCACTTACAAGGACTGTGCCTTTCTCCCACTGCTTTTCATCACAAGACTTCATCTATGTATTTCAGATTCTCCTGCTGAGAATAGATACGCTTCTAACATTAAATTTTCTATAAAACAGAGTTGCAATACAAGGCTAGTGACAAATGCTGGCGTCAGAAGCCTGCAGTAATGGCATTCTGTTAGGGTTTTGTAGAGCAACGAACGCAGATGTAGAGAGTAAAACAAAAGTATCTTCCTAACTTGTAAATTTATTTCTGGAACCTTTAAAATGTGAAATTAAAGTTCCTTTTCTGGGCACGCAGACAGCCCTATGTCTTGATAATTGTATATACAAGAAAGGCTTAAAACTGTAATATAACATTTGGTTTCAGTCAACATTAGTTCTAGTGTTTGATTTATTCCTTGCAATAAATAGATTAAAGCTTATTACCATTGATAAAGTCTATCTTGTAAACCCCAGGGCGCTGCTTTGAAAATTTTCATGGTAAAATTTGGCAGTGTCATGCAGTGGAACGTGATGATGCCATGGTGATGTGTCAGTGATGCCCAAGCACCACTTTCATGATTTCTGATTCTGACCCCACAACTCTGAACAAAACGGTAATGTTACAGTTCAGAGTGGGACAAAAAACGCCCCAAAAAACACAATACCTACAAAATACCACACAAAACATACTCCACTTCTTTCAGTGTCTTCCCACAGTTGAACATTTCATAAAAAAGCCAAATGTTCAAAGATACAGACCACTGAATTTAAGTTCAATACAAGAACAGTTGATAGACAATATAATAAAGAATTGAATGAGTGGGTGCATTATATACCTGCAAAGAGTCAGATATTTTGCAGAGAGCAGTCATGCACAAGGAATCTGTTAGAATTCCCTGAAGGAGTTAAAAAGCAGGTGAATAAGGGGATGTGGTCTGCAGGGACATGCAGGTGGCTGACACAGAACACGGGGCTTTTCCCAAACCCTTCAGCAAAGAATCTCAAGGAATCTTAAGAAGAGCCTTAAAAAAGGTAGGCTATGGTGGGATAAGAAAGCAAGGGCATCTTATGGATCTTCAACGGCAAAAAAAAAAAAAAAAAAAAAAAAAAAAAAAAAAAAAAAAAAAGAAAGTAATAATCATTTGTCACAACATCACCTCAGCACCCGTGCTAAGACCTGTACTGGTCCAAATACCTGTTAGAGGGGGCAGGGAAGCAACTGAATGCCAAACTACACTGAGAAAACACAACAATTAAGAGAAGGCAAAATTACAACTGATGTGAAAGCTGCAGAAGAGTCTCAAGACACTGATTGGACAGCAAAATGACAGCATAAATTAAATGTTAAAAAATGCAAAATATTGCACTGAAATAAAGGAGTATTACTGTCCACATAGACTGACAGGCTCTGAATTAGCTGCTCTACTGCAGAAAAGAGATGTAGTCACTACAGACAGCTTTCTGGAAACATCACCTCAGCAGCAACCAAAACATACTAAGCAAATAATTTTGGAACTTCTCAGGAAAGGTATCAAGGCTGAAATACCAAATACCATGTCAGAAACTCATGATTTATCTGCATTTTAAAAATGCATCTACTTCTGCTTACCTCATCTTTAGAAGAAAACATATGAAGACATGCAGCTGTGATGGATCAGAAGACCAAAATTATTTCTGAACAGTGAAAAGCTTTTCTTTGCTAAAAATGCATCAGAAGTAGGAGTACATTGGGACTCTTGAAGAGCCAACCCACCCAGGTGTGATCCACACCACACACAGGATGCTGGGCTGTGTGAGCCTTTTGTCTGACCACCTGCATTGTTCTCATTTTCTTGTCAGGCAGAGCACACAGTAAGGACAATTTCTACTTTCCTGTGAAGTGTTAGTGGGATAAGCCAGAAGATGTTTAGATAAATTGTATTAATTGGGCTGCCATCTGCAAGAGACACTTCTCTCATTTCCATCTGCCCTGGAAGCAAAGATATTTAATAAGACGTTGACCATTCAGCTCACAATGTGCTATAAAATTTTACCTTTGGTCTTATTAGGGTAACAAATGGGAAATATCATACAAGGCTTGAAATTATGGAGTAGATTAGACTCAAATTGCTTCATAAGTTAGAAGAGAAAAAACACCCTCCAGAGCCATCTCCTATCCCAAAAAGGACAGGTCCAAGCTCAGCTGAACACTGCATTTTCTATTTCCATCTCAAAAGCTGAACATTGTTTTTTCCTCCACAAGCTGAGGGAAAAAGCAATTTTTGTGCATAACGAGGACACATAGGGAGTACTAAGCACAGCACTGAACATCTAAAACACCAGATAATAGGCTCAGGTTGGGTTGGAGCACCCTGGGTCCATTAGACAATTTATGCTGTTGTAACCCAAAGATTCAGGTCCAAACTGGATGCAAAGTCAAACTGAAGCAGATCAGAAGCTTCCCATAAGTGAAGGAAATTGAAGGGCCAAAAAATAAGTATTTTGATCCCTGTAAGAACATTCTTGCTTAGCACAAAAAGCACATGAAACGAAGGGGTTTTGCGTCATTAATTGTAAAACAGCCTTTTCCCACCCAAAAATCAAATCTTGTTTTCCTGGAAAAACAATAGGTAAGGATGGAATCAGTCACCTGAGACAGCTGCTGTGTTACAGCAGCAATACATTCATCTTTTAAACCAATCTTTGAAAGCGTAATTTCCACCCCCACCATGGCTTTTCAAATCATATTCACGAGTAACTAACTTACCAGGATGTAAAATCTGCAGAAATAATTTCTGACTTAGTTCCTGAATCTCTCCAATATCTCCTAATGCCTCTTCTTCTCTATGAACAAAAATACAATAGAATGATGAAAATCCTCGCTTGCTGGATATTCTGATGCTGAGAAAATTCCTACCCTATTAATTCACAAAATCACGTAAAAAACACTTTTGCTATTTACAAAGCTTCCATGCTTTGTATTATTTTTCAAAAGATTCAACTATTCCCGCAAGCACCCGTTCAGCCTCACAGACACCATCCCCCTTCAATCTTTCAGTGAAGGCAGTTCATAACAGTGCTGTTGAAAATAAGAACAATAGAGAAGTTTAAGTGCATCATTTTTCAATTTCCGACTCAACTATAATAACTATAACATCCTCCATGTCAGTAATAAGACAACTGTTAAACATGATACTTAAAATCATTCACCTCTGACTTCACGAAGCTCTTTCAGGAAATACCTGTTTCCAGAAAACTTCATTACTGTAACACTCAGGAATCAGTGTGTACGCGCTTTTTCCCTAAACCACTAAAATACCCACCTCCAAGATTATTTACAAATAGTGAAATTAAACATGCACTGGTGTACAACAACAGCCTGCATAAGGACCCATGCCACATCTGTCACATACACCAATGTGGCAGAGGAATTTGGAAGTACCTGTTGCTCAGCAGGCAAAGAGATCCACTGCTGAAGTCAGACAGAAAGAATGGAAAGAAAAGAGGAAAAAAAAAAGAGAAATATCCAACAGATTTATTTTTCAGACAATTCAACCAATACATAAAATCTTTTATTCACACCTTCAAAAACTATCATCTGTAGGTGATTAATTACTGCATGCCTGACTTCACTCTCAGTATTTTCACTGAGACCAGCGGCAGCAGGATTGGCCTATTCCCCATTAGCTAACTCAAACCAGTAACTGCCTCTTGAAACTCTCACTCAGATCTCCTTTTAAGTATCCATTTCTGGCAGAGCATAAAATAATCAACCTATCAAAGCACTGCAGTTTCATCATTACCCCCAGAATTAATCATGTTTCAGCAGATGCAAGGCAAGCCTTTTGCGGCACACTGGTAAGCAGGAACAGATAAAAGTGGATTTCCCAGCGCCCATACTGAAACAGTAACACAGCTAATGATTTCCTGTAAACCCTAGTGCAAGCTCTGTGAAAAGACTGCAAAATAATTCTGCTCTTCAGGAGCAACGTGTAAGCAGAAAACTGAGCTGTGCCCTGTGAGGGCTATGATTCTTCTGTGGTCTCACTGAAGAAAAAGTAGTCAGGTTAAGTAAGGTAAATTCCTGCTTTAAAGTTTAGTTTGGCTTCACTTCTTTGAAGTCATGTATACTAAAAAATAAATTTTTACAGTTGCAGTATCTGTGAACTTGATAGGTAAAACTGCTAAAATTCAGGGTTACTGTTTTACCTGAGCATGACAGTAACAACAGTGAATTTTGTCCTCCCTCAGACAGATATTACAAGGCAGAAAATCCACTTACATCGCATTTATAGCCATAAAATAAGTTGCAAGAGGAGCGAGGCTGCCCATGCTGACACTCAAAAATAAAGTTTACACTTTCTGCATAAACGATTTTTTACTTCAAATATAAACAGAGACATTGGCAGGTCATTTTACAAGTCATGGAAAGGCTCTCACACCTGAAGCCATGGCTATGCATTTTGTGCATGAACAACTCTCCCTTCAGCTGAAGCTTCACTCCCCTGCTCCGCTATCAGATGTCACACTTGCAAAAGCCTAAAAGTCAGAATAAAAGCTGGGCGCCGCTGCAACGCACAGTTTTGAAAGACTTCAAAAAGTTATTGGAGCAAGACAAACCGCACAGGATTCTCCAGGAAGCCGGGCCAGCAGCAGCCCAGCAGCTCAGAGAGGCTCTCAGTTAATTAGCTGCTTGCCATGTAGAAAAGCGGCTCTAGGAGTGCCCAGTGCCACGTCCTCATTTGTGCTTCGCTCTGATCTCTCCAGCAGCAGCGCGGTCCCAAGTGAAGCAGAGTTCATTATCCAGCAGAGACAAACTCAGAGGTGTTTCCCGTGCTGTGAAACGGCACCAGCTCCATCTGGCCATCCCTCTGGCCATCCCTCTGCCCACCCTGAGCAGGGCACAGCCAGCACCAGACACCTGTAAGGCAGAGCCTGGCACAGCTGGGCTGGAAACAAGGATGGAGCCTGGTCCCTAACAGGGATGGAACACAGACCCTTCCTAACCGGTTTGGAGGGAAGGGAAGAATGTTGAAATTAAACCCAGAGCTGCCCTAGGTTTGAATTTGGTTTACAGGCCAGTGCAGAGGATGGGAAAGCCTCCACCAACTTGTCCTCCCTGAGTCACCAGCACCTCTCAACAATGCTCCTTTTGCTTTCCTAATAGGACATTTCCACATTTGCCTGTTGTGCACACTTCCCTGTCTAATAGGGAGTTAAGGCCCCTATCATCACCCTCTGTGGACTCTTGGCTCATGCTTTAAGAGAGAATATTTATTTAGGAAATGCCTCATGCAAAGTCAGGTCACAGCCTTTGATCACGAAGGGGAAAGCCTAGAGCCTGCTCCACCTCAGCTGCCTCCAGCAGGGCAAACAGCTTAATCTGCCCCACTTCTAAACCCCTCAGGAAACGGCACCTCATTGATTTAGTGCAAGAGCACCAATACCCTCTGCTCTGAAGAGTACAGCCCCAAAACTGACCACGTCATCCTCGACAGGGAACGAGCCAGATCTCCACAACTCTGACTTGTTCAATCAAATTGCAGGAACTTCCAATCGGGCTTTTTTTTTTCCCCTTGCATGCTTATCATCCTGCTTTTATCTGGCAGCGTTTTAACAGCTGTTTTCTTATCACATTAAACCGACATCTCTGACAAAAAACAAATGTCTAATTCTCCTGGATTTCCTCACAGCATGCTACAGGGAAGCAAGTCTCTACTGAGCCATGCTGTCTATTAGCCTGAGCACAGGTTTGGCTCTTGAAACAAACACCTTTCCCATCCTCAAACAAACAAACAAAACCCCACAACTTTGTCACAGTCTTTTGCTCAAACTTGTTTCCCCCAAAAAACAGCAGGCCAGCCTCCAGCCAGTGGCAGAACTGGCACAGTGCCTGGGAAGGTAATGGAGCTGCACTGATTTATGACAGTTAAAAATCTGACCTGGAGATGAGTCATGGGCATTACTTGCTGCTTGAATTGCAACTAATTCAAAGGGTTTTGTTTTGTTTTGTTTTGTTTATCTCTGGATGTGTTGTAAAGCTTCAGTCGCTAAAGGTCAACTCCAGCATTTCTTCATAAATATTTAGGAAAGCTCCTGAATATTTAGGAAATGCTTGGATGTATGAGATTTTTCAAGCATGCTTCTTGGATTTGGACTCGTCTTTTCTATCACAGTCACCTACTCTGCCATCTGAAATAGTCCATTAACCTATACATTGAAGCAGCTACTTTGGATCAAGAGGTGAAAAATCACAGCTTAGCTCTAAGCCTCAAAACAAGAAGGGAAAAGAAAAAAAAATAATAATCAAGCAGGGGGGGAAGCTTTGGGACTCTTCTCCCTGCTGCATGTCAGAGAAATGTGGCTCTGGCTGTTTCTGGGTGCCTTCAGCATTATGGTCTCTTCTCCCTCTACTGAGCAATCCAAGCACTACAGAGAGTGACAGAGCTGCCTGCAGCAAGAGCTCTTCAGTCGTGTCAGGATAACACAGCAACAAACTTCATTTCTCAGGCTAACGGCAGAAAAAAGTAAGAAACAGGCACAGAGATGTGCTCAGCCTCCTGCTTCCTCCTTGCCCCCAGAGATGTGCACAGGGTCTGGCTGGGGCTGCTGACACCACGGCTCGATCCAGGCTGGTTGAGAGCATCTGCTGAGGTGAGGAAACCAGAACCTTGGCTGGTGACCGACCAGGGAACCCCTGGAGAAGGCAGAAAGGATTTTAATTAAAAGGTTTCCCCTTGGTGCCACACTGCCAAAGAAGAAATGAGACTGTCTGACTGCTTCCATGGAAGGAACAGGTGAATCCAGGAGGGCAGCGTTTCATCTGCTGGGGCGATCACAGCACATCTTGGCTCATCCCAGCAGTGGGAAACACATCCCTGGATGTGGTCCCAGCACTGCTCTTCTGCACTCATAGGAATTCTCCAGCACCCAACCTGACAAACCCTACGGTGCCCCTGGGACCAAGAGGGGAAATAAAAGATCTATTGCCATAACCCAATACTTCCAGCTTACCACTTTAAAATGCATTCGATTCAGGGAGCTTTCTGTGCAGCACCACAATCTTGAAAGCATCATTAAATCAAACAATAAAAATAACAGAACTCCAATATCCGTATCAGAGTCTAGGGTTAATCTGAGTGGTGATCCTGAGATTTTACAAAGTTTTCACCTCCATGAGGAGCCACTGTCCTTCCTTGCTAAGCAGAGGAGCAGATAATCACCCTTGGGCTCCATCTTTAGCAAAAAATAAGATCTCCTATTTCTCAAAGACAATAAAAGAAAAACAACCAAGTACCACATCGCTCTTCCCTAGCTCGATCCAAATTGAACAGAACAGCAGCTAAAAATATGTCAGAAATCAAGGCACGGGTGAAGAAATTAAAAAAGAAAAGGTGTAACACCAGAATGGCAGGATTTCAAGCGTGACCCATTGCCTGGTAATGTCAATGGGATCCTTTTGAACCATTTCCAAACAAGTCAGATACAGCTCACCTGACGCGACTTGTTACTGAGAGCAGCTGATGGAGGTAGAGAGGAAGAAGGCAAAGAATTTACAGGGAAAACACAGATACAGGAGTTACGCCAGCCCTTGAGCAGTGGGTAAGGGAAATATTTAGCTCCAAAATGAAAAAAACCAGCAGTCTTGCCATAGGATCCATCTTAAACCCAGGCAGGGGGAGAATGTAAAAAGTAGCTAAAACTTAAGATTTCTCAAGGTTATCTAAACAGACATTGCCAAGTTCTTTATGGTGTTTAGTAACCTACTGCCCCCCTAAAAGTTGATACATTTTCAAACTACTCCAGGCATATTCGGCAGAAATCTGTTATTAAAATCAATGAGAGACGAGAGACAAGCTGTACGTTGTGCTGGAAAAGCTGCAGATGAAATGCAGAAAACTCCTATGCTTTCACTCCACATCCAACAATACAAACATTTTCAGTTACCTCATAAATCAAAATTTGTCATTAAGCTGCACCTAAAGTGCTATCTTGCCAAAACCTCTGGAAAAGCATCAAGGTAGCTGTTAATTATTTTTTTTTACAATCACTCAGGAAACATTTCACAGGTGAAGGAACTGTGGGCTGGCACAAATCCTCTGTGACTGTTGTGGGACTGACAGGATCGAGGCATCTGGTGGTGGCCAGGGACAAATGGACTCAGAGAGTCATAGTGTGTGTGAGCTTTTACCCTGACGTACTTTCCACTCCAAGCACACCTAAGGGACTTGATGTAAACTGGTAACAGAGCCTGGGACTCACACAAATGAAATAAAAGCAGGAGCAGACAATGAAGAAAGTTAATTTTTCACCTAGAGAACTGCAGTGTTAGAAGATTGCCCTGGAGGATTTAATCAATACAAGTGAATCTTGTATATTTTTCTCCAATATTCCCAAAATAAGTCAATGAGATGCCAGCACTGTCTCAGCACAGTGACCATTTTCCAGTAAGCTTGAGTTAAAGTCTTTATCAGAAGAACTAAAGAAATACATTATGATTTCAGAGAAAAATAGCACAGAAGGAAACAGAAGCAGCAGGATAACCTTACAAGGCACAATAGGTTTTCAGAAAAACTTTTTAACTTCTTTTATTCCTGAGGACGATTAGAAGCAAATGAAAACTACTCTAAACCATAAATCGCTGGTGCACAAAAATACCTGCAGCTATCCTGGCCTTTAAGAACAGCAAAACATCTGAAAAATGCACACCACCATCAGGCACTATCTAAAGGCATTTCCAGATCCAGAACCTCCTCTCCCCTGGGCAAAACACACCTACTTGTCCATCTGCTTCATCACAGTCGATATAAAGCTCCCCATGCCTTCAGGCAACTCCTGTTGCACCCACCTAATAACCCATCACCCAAAGGATCCGTGCAGCTGTAGTGGGTCCATACACATCGCCCAAAATAAACTGCAACAGACCACATTATGTAACACATTTCTATTTCATTATAAACACCTGAATAAATATTTGCCCCTGCCCATCTGAAGCTCTGCACACCAGTTCTCTCTCTTGGCCAAATGACCTGCAGGCAGGGAGCTTTCTCAATTCTAAAGCAATTAACAATGCTACTTTCAGCTGGAGCCTGGATAAACTGTTTCTCTAAGCATTTAAAAAAAAAAAAACCCACCAAAAAACCAACAAAAAAAACCAAAGCAGAACAAAAAAACCACTCCATAGTTTCCCCATTGTAATACTCAGTTTACATGCACAAACAAAAAGAGCTGTCACTTCTTCAGTTTAAAAAGCTCTAAGCAAAATTAGCTATTCTAAGATACCTGCAAAGGAAAGAAGTGCAACCAAAAAACATCAGGGGCATATGATCCATGATTCTTCCAAGTGTTGGAAGTTTCCAGAAGGCACAATAAGGACACAGTCAACATCCTCAGCGCATTCCAACACAAGAATTTCAAGGACTTCAAGGGGGAAAGGCAAAGGTAATTTTTCTGTGGCAAGAAGATTATTGCAACAGTTGTACCTCTGCTAATCAAAGGGTTTGGAAGCCAGGCTCACGCTCTGTATTGCTGAGAGGTGATGCCCTGAAAACTGCTTTTACTACAAGGAATCTTGTCAGCCTTGTTTCAAAATAATGACCCTTATTTTTCCATTTATCAGTATAATTTCTTCCTCAAACTGGCATTCAAAAATATAGCTCTTCCTTGTGGGAGGAACAAAACAAAAACATAGCTTGAAATACACGAATGGAGTCTCAACAGATATAAATCAACATAAGAAGTCAATAAAATTATGTTAATTTATGCCAAATGAAACCTAACGAAGATTTCTCTCCTTCGAGATGAGGCTGGGACGATTACGGTCATTTACAGCAGATGCTGCTCCTCATCACACAAGGCACAAGAGCTGGTTCCCATGCCTATGGAATGTCACCAAGCAAACACATCTGCTAGCAGGAGGAGGACTCAGCTCGGCACACTGATGTAGCAACGTCACTGGCTGACCTATTCTGCCCAGCACACAATGGAGAGTTGTTCATTTTTCTTTTCAATGAAATGCTATGCAAGTGTTGATTTAATGGTTCATTTATCAACTCCTCTGAATATTAAGCAATTCATTTTGATTTAATTTGAACAATTCAATTTCACCCATCCTTTCTCCCCTTGAAAAATGTGAATTACTGCCCAGGGAGAAGCTGTTTTAAAAGTTGACTTAACAGGAACCACTTAGCTCCATGGGTTTTATACCCTTTCATAGTCTGATATATATTTAGAACAGACTTTTTTTCTTTCTATTACATACTATACTTGAAATTCACGAATGCTAAAGCAAAGACCCTTCAACAAACATTCTTAATACTGCAGACCAAAAGGCACCTTCTACATTAGCTACTCCCTAAGAAGACCACCAAAAAACAAAGTGCATCATCAACAACCAACAACCCTGCGAAATTCTCAACACCCGGGGAAAGGAGCCTCTCATTGAAAACCCCTTACTTTACTTTGAAAGTTTGCATTACTGGAAACATTTTCCCAACAGCGGCAAAGCACCAATCCATGCGGGAAGCACTGGAGCTTCGGTCTCACCTGTAAGCAGCACCTCGCACCTGCGAGCTCGCATCGCGCAGGGCTCCCACACCCCGCTCCGCAGCCGGGCTCAGTTCAGCCCCGCGGCTCCGGCAGCGCCTCCGTCCCCCGGCGGCGGCTCCTGGGGACCGGCCGCGGCTCCTGGGGACCGGCAGCGGCTCCTGGGGACCGGCCGCGCTCGGGGCAGCGCTCGGGGCAGCGCCCCGGCACCAAAGCCCCGCGGCCGCTGCACCTGTTGGCCCCGCGGTCCCCGCCGCATCCCCCGCGGCTCCCACAGCTTTTCCCTGATTCAGCCCGATTCGTGCCCGTTTTCACCTGCTGCTCGCAGGTGCCCCAGCGCTGTCCGCAGCCTCCCACCCCCCTCCACCAAGCCGGCTGGCAGCATTCAGCCCCGCAGCAGCGGCAGCCCCAGCCCCAGGGTCACTTCCAGGAGCCCATTCCCCACGG